>WSFP011389306.1:0-28329 GCA_009831015.1 Picea engelmannii | reverse complement strand
TAGGTTAATGAGTTTGATGAATTTGTAAAAAAAAATATAATAAAAAGATGATGATTCAAATAATTAAGATTCAATTTAAAATTAGGTTAATGAGTTTGATAAATTTGTAAAAAAAAATTATAATAAAAAGATGATGATCTAAATAATTAAGATTCATTTCAAAATTTTGGAAGATTGAATTTTTTTCAAAGTTTATTAAATTTAAAAAGATTTTCATTTTTTTCATTTATGATAAATTTTAAGTTAAAATAAATTTATATTATTTATTTATATAAATATATATAAGAGGAGGATATATTAACAATAGTTAAAGGAGAACTAAAAAATAAATCATAAATTAAAACAACTTATTTTATAGAAGCAAAGAGGTTGGGAAAAACAATTGATCACAAAGATAAGTTGATACTTGTCAAAGTAAGTTGTAATGAGCATAAATATAGCATGGGTCACGAATATTTATAAATGAAGACTGAATTAAGAAAGGAAGTTCAAAAGGTAAAAGAAGCCGGGAAATAAGGAAAATGGACAACAATTAGAAATAAAAAAGTTATTGTTAGGGACAAGGACCAGAAGGATAATAATAAATAGGAGTTTGGGACACTCGGGATCCTCTTTTGGAACTGTCGTGGCATTGTATGACACAAAGGTCCTATGATAAGTTGGATCTTGAGTGATATTGATATTATTTGTCTAGTTGAAACTTGGGAGCATGAAGAGTCAAAGGTCCCTAACATAAAAGGATTTGTCTTGTGGTCGACTTGGAACAAAAAGCCCCATCGTAGAGGGATATGAGTCATAACTCATTATATTAGAAAGAGCATTTCTCCTCACATTCAACTTCATAATATCAACCCTCTCATTCAATTCATTTGGATAGAAATTTCATACACTAATGCCAAGAAGATGTATATAGCAATTTGTTATTTTGCACCTATTAATTCTACTTTTTATAGGAAAAACAATCTAGATAGCAATTGTCCCTATACTAATTTAGAACAATATGTTTATAGTTTGAAAAATAAAGGTAATATCCTCCTGCTAGGAGACTTTAATGCTAGGACTACAACTAACCAAGCTACTCGTTTATGGCTAAATGATGACCTTGTTTTATCTAATAGCTATAAAAGAAGCTTTGAAGACCTAATTGAGAATTTGTTTGGTACCGAGTTGGTTAAGCTATGTAGCTCTTAATACCTAATAATTTGCAATGGAGTAATGAAGTGGTTGAACTCCAACCAGATGAATTGTATTCATGGGCTAGGTAGTAGTGTTGTAGATTATGTGATATTTGATATCCATGTTTTGAACCAAATAATAACTTTTGACCTTTTAAATGACTGTGAACCTGACTTTGATCATAGACCTTTAACCCTAACTCTAAAATTTTCCATGCACAGGAGCGCTATTGAAGAGAATTTTTAATAATCAAAGGAAACTCGGCTTTGAAAAAAGTAAAGTTGACCTTTTCTTAAAGGATTTAAATAGTGAATTACATCTCCTAACTTATAAGGATAACATTGAAGACCTCTATCATAATTTTACAACTACCCTTTCCACTTCTATTAACAAGTTCTGTTTTGAGGTGTCCTGTAAAAAGAATAATAGAACGACCAACCCTTGGTATCATAAAGAATGTAAAATTGCTAGGAAATCCATTATGAATGCTTTTAATGAGTCATTAAAACTCGATAATAAGAATACGTTCAAATCCCTAACTAAAAGGGAAAAAAGGTACTATATCAATAAAAGGCAAGAGCAACTTTCACAACTCTCTAAGTTGGATCCTAAGAAGTTCTGGAGGCAAATTATTTTCCACAATACTAAAGAAAATAATATGATTCCCTTAAGGGACTGGAATTCCTACCTTAAAAGTCTTTACGAGTTCCCTAATGCCACATACACCATTCCTATTGTCCCTACAGAGGATGAAATTTTTTCTTTGGATGACATAGAGTTCAGGGTTAAGCAGCTTGCAAATGGGAAAGCTAAGGACATTGAAGGCTACCAAGCTAAAAAATTTAAAATCGAAGGGCCTATCCTCATCCCTCACATACACAAGCTCTTCAATTTAGTAGTCAAGTAGGGATTCCCTAAACCCTGAACGCAAAGCCTCATTGTTCCTATTTTTAAAAATGGGGATAGAAACATTCCCTCTAATTATAGGAGCATTATGATTAGCCCTATTTTAGCCAAGCTTTATGGAATTATTTTGGAAAATAAGATTAGCCATTGACTATAAAGTCATACTAAAAGAGCTAAAGTCCAAGAAGGGTTTAGGAGATATCATTAAACTATGGACCATCTTGTTATCTTTAGGATCATTGTAGAGGAGTTCCACATTATTAAAACCAATCTTTTTGTAACACACCCGATTGCTAAGTTCCCTTTTTAGGGGTGGGGCATCAAAAATTTTCTTTCATTAATCATCTTGATTCCTCCTTTCGAGGTCTCCACCCTCTTCTAATCAACCGTGGCTTTCTAACATCTATTATTAGGCTCAAATATGAGCTTTGGATTGCAAGGTATGGCCTCTTGAAGCTCTTCGAGCATTATTAGTCAAGGGCCACATGGCGCCTAGGTGGGTCCATCTCATTCATATCATCCCAAGTTCCCTGAAGTCCCGGAGATTCCCCAACGTACCTACATCCATGGTGTAAGTCTATCCATCATCCAATCCAACGACGAGACTTGATCCTCATTTATCACATAAGATAAAGGGGAATTCAATGTTCGATGCTTCAACATTGAATGCCCCTTTTTCCTTTCTATGTGTATATCCTTTTGTTATCACATGAACTTGTCAGAGTCCTGTGGGTTTGTGCTTTCTACCTAAGTCTATAATTTTTCCCTGTCTCTATCCTTTTCGTAGACCAAGTCTTAATTTTTCCCCTTCAGTCGACAATGTCATTTTTTATTTCCCCTTTATGTTTGAGCACTCATCTCCTTAGCCTTTGTCACTAATTCTTATGTCTTCCCAAACCCACAAACAGTTGTCCAAATCCTTGATCGTGCAGGCCGCAGCCATGAACACAAAGATAAACTTTCTTAACAGTCTATTTTTGGATTGAGGCATAAGTAGAAGGCAGTTTTAATCTTTCATCGACGAAGATTCCAAGAACAGTCCAGATCAGTGGCTCACATGTGTTCGGGAGTGAAAACTTGCATGAAGTATAGCACCAGAGAAAAAGGCCCTGAAGTGAATATGAATCATTGATATTAAAGGGGATAGGTGGCAGTCGATTCAAGCCTTCGGGGAAATGAGCTTCAGGAGATTTTAAATGAGAAGTACTTAGAAGCCCAAAAGCCTGAAGTACTTAGATTTTCCAAAGTTGTCGAAGTGGTCGAAGGCCCGAAGTCTCGAAGGTCCGAAATGGATATGATCCATTGATCAGCAAGAGCCATGTGTCGTCAGATCCCTAGCTCCAGAGAATTTTCTTGGAGCAAATGAATTTTGACTATTGAAAGGTTTGAAGGTCGATCCGTGAAGAAAATCTCTGTCGTTCTTTTGAAAGGGAAGATCTTTTCCATTGATTTAGAGGGGGAATATTTGAGTCGTTGATCGTGAAGCCTCATCCAAGATCATGATATCAACATCCACAGTCCATTGCGGGAATGCAACATGCTCAGATGATAATTTTCTTGAGCAGTCCCACAATTGAAACCATGGTAAGTCAAGAGCGATACATGGTGAAGGGACATGGATTGCAGGCCCAAAAGCGGTATAAATTCAAACCACCTTTGAGTGGCCTCACAATCATGTGCTCATATAACATCATATCCAAGAGCAGTGTGTGGCCATCCCCTGAGCATTAAGTTGTGTCGCAATCCTGAGAAAAGGTAGTTAATGGAAATGGGGGCGGCAGTTGAGACCTCGCCTCACCCCATAAATGGAAAACATGCAGAGAGCAGCCATGAAGGAAGATTGTCAATCTCAAGCTTCCTTATGGACATATTTTCCTGTAAAGCACATAATTGTGTTTGGCTCGCATCTGACATGAGGAGGCATGCACAGGCTGACAAAGTAGGTGCCGACTGGAAACTTTGAATGTAGGGTACGATCACATTCCTAGTGTTTGCAACATTTCTAGTATATATAGGCAGTTTTGATATTTTGTTAAGGGGGGTGGTTGAGCAGTGCTCTCGTTTTGTAAACTTTTGATGAAGAACATTGGTTCTCTGGTTATGTATTTTTTTTTTAAACATCTTGGTTAATCTAAGTCAACTTTCTTACTCCATCTTATTTGCCTCTGATATTGAGAGAGTTCATGTTTGATTGATTCACATGGATTTTTGTAATTGTATTATGATAAATGTTTGATTATAGTACTGTTTTGATTTCTTTAAGCTTCCTTGAAATTTGAATCCAAGAGGACCTTGTGTTTAAGTTTTTCCTCAAGCTGCTGGAAAATCTGATGTTCATAGCAGACCTCTACACCTTTCTCACTAATTATTCCTCCTACTCACCTTTACTACGACTTACTGACTGAAGTTAATCAAGACCTCACCTACTTGTGCATGTTGGTCCAATTTTCCGAGTTAGAATGATATTATCTTGAGTTTGCACCCATTTGACCCCCTTTAAATTTATTCATTGTGACATAGAAACTGATGGGTACTGGGCTTACCTTCGATGCAATCTAGAGGTGACTTCTAGTGCTAAAATTTATGGTGCCATTGTCGAGGAATGATTTGAAGACTTTTCCTTGGATAGAACGACAACGAGCTTCTGATTTTGAAGATGCATCAGACATCAGAAGCATTGAAGATTGCAACTTGCACCTGGTGACTCCACAATCGAAGACTCCACTAGGGAGGATCCTGTTGACAGAAAGATTACCATACCAAAGGGAAAGACCAGGTATCAGTTTATGAGATTTATTCATGAAATCCTATTCTTGTTTATCAACTCATTTCTCTCTTTCCCTTCACATATAAAGAGGATTGTCCTTTGCTTTGTCTATTTAGATGATAAATAGGCCTTCCTTTATTTATCCATCCTTGGAAGAAGAAAACATGCCCTCTTCTTCTGTTGTAGATATCGATCTTGTGTCTTCACCTTTGCCTATTCATAAAAGTGAGATTTGTATTGCATCTTGATCTGAACCTGAGAGTGATAAGTTTCCAATAATTGGTTGTTTCTGTCACTCCTTCAAAAGGGTCAGTAATAGATCATTTTACTTGAGCGATTTGCAATTAAAGGTAAAGTTGAAGTCTTATGCACTTGAAATCAAAGTGAATGAAAACTCTTTAGTTTTCCTTATGTGCAATATGTCATGCTTGCATTTAACATCCTATGTTTAGAAATTCATAGAAAAGAAACATAAGAACATAATACACATAATGGATATGACACTTTCCTTGATAACGGAGTTCACCCGATGTGGGCTACCTCTCCGGGTCATGCTCCAAATCCTGATCTCTTTATTCTTATCGATGTAATGATGTCTCTCCTTTACATGTTGTAAGGCCAAAGTTCCTTTTTGGTGACGGCAAAAAGAGATCAGAATGTGATCAGGAATGTATCAGCTTCAAAATTTCTACTCATGCGGCATCCATAATGCTAACATGGACATCATTCCCACATACTCAATACATAAAAAGATGAAGAATAAAATATGACCCCCATCAACATGGAGCCATCAAAATCCTTAGATTTGCTTCTCATATCTAAGCACAAATATGCAGCCCATACAAAAGATCCTGAAACCATAAGAATCGGAACTGCTTCACTAGCCACTTGTCATGCAAGTGCCACAATTTCTTTGTCACATATAACTGATTGATTTGATGTGAAAGAAGATAAGAAAATGATAAATAAAAGGAATAAGTTGATATTGTTTCCTTGTTGCAGCCTCTCTCTACTACTTCAGACCTATAACACGCATGTTATGCTGCAACATTTCATGACAAAACAACATAATGAAAAGCATGCTTACATTGGTTTCTTCAGTACTTGGCTTGCTGATATGAAGCTCTGCTGCAAAAAAATACCTTGTCATTGAATTCATGTCGTTGAATTACCCAAAAATGACTGTCAAATCGTCTCCATTCGATTCATACACTTTCAGGTCCAAGAGACACCTCTGCCTCGGTTATCGTGCCACTGCCTCTGCAATAAATTAATCATTATGGAATAGTTGAAGTTTTTATCAGATCATAAAAATAAACCCACCACTACATTTGTGGCATTATTTTACCTAAAAATGACTATCTCCACGCCTCAACCTGAGTTGGGCACTTTCGAACCCAAGAGGCAACCTTGCCTTGGTTTGCGTGCCAATTTTGTACAGTCCATACCAGGTCGTACGAGCGCACTTAGCTCTTGTCCCTCATGATTCGTGCACTAGTGTGTCTTCTGCCTTCTCCCTAACTTGGCCCAAAACCCTTTTTTATATAAATCTCGGGTGGTTATGCAATAACTGAGTTTGTTGGTTGTGTGGTTAGCAGAGCTAAGTTTAGAACTTAGTTGGCGGAGGTCTCGGGGTCAAATCCCATGGGCCTCACCATTTTGGTGAACCATTAAAAACCATTTTGGCGAACCCCTACTAAATATAGCGAAGATTCTAGCAAACTTTTGGTGAAGGTTAAATATAGCGAAACTGTTAGATATAGCAGAATTGTCGCCATATATGGCAGAGTTCTATTAATACATTTCTTTTTTAATTTTTCATTCACAGGCCCTCCTTGGGCATTTTGGGGGTGCCACATGGTGCGTCCCCATTGGGCCATGTGGAAGCCTCTGATTCATCCACTTGTCTACTGACGTCACCTCCGTACCATACCTCCACGTCATCCTGGACATGTGGCACCTTCTGGGTGGTGCCACGCGGCATCACCTGGGGGTGCCACGTGGCACTTTTTCACTGGTCCACGTGTCACCCTAAAAAGGCCAAATTTGAGTGACATGTGGTAGCCTTTGGTGTTTCCACATGGCATGCTGATGTCATCATGACACGTGTCACTCTCAATTCTTTCCACGTAGGCTGTACGGATGTTGACTCATCCCTACTCACTGGGCTGGGTTGACCAGAACTTTGACTGCTTATAACTTTTGATCCGTAACTATGTTTGATGAACTGTTTGCATCGTTGGAAACATTGTGATGTGATCTTTGCAATCATGTTGTTTTAATTGAATTTTGGGAACTTTTATTTTTTCTCTTTTGTTGTATGTTGAAGCCATTCTAAGCGTCCTAGGTTGATTTTGTGTGTTCTCAGACACTTCTAAAACTTTTGTGATGTTCCCTAGATCCATCTGGATCACACCTCCCAAATGAAAGGAATTTTGGTCCCCAAAATTCATTACATTAAGTTTCATTTTCATTGGACTTACAATAAGAAACCTTTACCCAATCTACCTCACAAGGCCTAACAATATCAACATGTTCCAAAAAAAATAAGTGATATAAAAAATTATCACTTTTACACAATACCCTTCTATTGGGGCTGAATAACAACATGTGATTTACAAAATATGGCCACCCTTGACTAGCTCAAGAGGATTTTACCATTTGTTCAACCATTTTGTCGAACATGTCCTCTTTACTGAGTTGTCCTTTCTCTGGTAGTTGGTCTTCTCCTGGTGGAAGATTTCCTGCAGCACTTCCTGACTGGATATCTCCCTCAGAGGTGTCTTCCTAGTTTTCTTGTCCCTCTTTGGATGTATATATGGATGTATGGCCCAACAAGTGGCCTCATGATGCCCATCTCTACTACAATGGTTGTAGTATCCTTTCTCCTTTAGAGGTGCATTTCCCCTGCTCTTTTCCATGTGTGGAAAGAAATCTACCATCCTCATCCTTCTCCTGGTTGTCATAACCTTCCTGCACAAGGATTTTCTCTTCCAACACTGGGACACTACTTGGTTTTTCAATCCACAAAAAGTGCATGGTCTTTGAGGCCAAAAGCTCTGTTTTATATGCTTATAATCAAATGGAATTTTAGAGTTTCGAGATTTCTTATACCTTGGTGAGTTTCCTATGGAGTCAGACTAGAAATAAGATTTTCTATCAACTCTGTCATCATGATGCTCATCTCTCCCTGGAGATGTCTCAAATCCTCGATCATGAGAAGTTGTGCTCTAGGCCTACATTGAATCAATTTCATCTCTTGATGAACGGTTGATCTCTGGAGTCTCAGTGACTATCCTGGGGTCTTCTTCCCGAATGGTTTTGGATCTTTCTCCAACATCCTTTTGGACATGGCCTATCCCAACATATCGAGGCCAAACCACTGCCTCAATGGGATCCACAATACCTTGTCCATTGGTTCCAAAGCCTCCTCCTTCATATTCCATTTTTCTCATCAACTTTAAGTTGATTCAAGAAGCATGTTGTTCAAGGATTTCAAAATAATCATCAACATTAATCAAGAAAGGAACTATACATGGTTTATTTACCTCCAACTCAAACTAGGACCCTTGGTCTACTTCTTGAGATGTGTCCAGTTGTTCCTGGTGAGAAGGATTAGTGGAAGATGCTTCTAGGAATCCTCCTTGGTTTATGGATGCATGTAGGTCATCTTCATTTGCTTGAAAAAGTGTGCATGCATTTGCACTGTCATGTTCGCACCCATAACTGGTGAAGTTTCCATGGTCACAAGATGGTCTTATCACCATCTCATTTGTAGAGTCTTCCTCTGTCTATATCTTCATGGCTTGCAACAACTCTTGCAACCTTTGGTTCTCTTCTTCTACAACATGCAACAATGTCTTCAATCCAACATTCTCTTCTTGAAGCATTTGGTTGATCTCTTAAAGCTCATCGAACCGTGATTGCTTTGGTGACCTTGCCATCCTTAGCTTCAACACCTACAATCGGTATCAATCCTACTTTGATACCACATGATCTGAACCCGGGAGTGATAAGTTTCCAATAATTGGTTGTTTCTGTTAATCCTTCAAAAGGGTTAGTAATAGATCATTTTACTTTAGCGATTTGCAATTAAAGGTAAATTTGAAGTCTTATGTGCTTGAATTCGAACTGAATGAAAACTCTTTATTTTTCCTTATGTGTGATACATCATGCTTGCATTTAACATCCTATGTGCGGAAAATCATAGAAAAGAAACATAAGAACATAATACACATAATGGATATGACACTTTCCTTGATGATGGAGTTCACCCAATGTGGGCTACCTCTCTGGGTCATGCTTCAAAGCCTAACCGCTTTATTCTTCTTGATGTAATGATGTCTCTCCTTTACAAGTTGTAAGGCCAAAGTCCCTTTTCAGTGATGGCAACAAGAGATCGGAATGTGATCAGGAATGTATTAGATTCACAAGTTCTACTCATGAGACATCCATGATGTTGACATGGACATCATTCCCACATACTCAATACATAAAAATATGAAGAATAAAATATGACCCCCATCAACATGCAGCCATCAAAAGCCTTAGATCTGATGCTCAGATCTAAGCACAAATATGCATCCCAGACAAAAGATCTCGAAACCACGAGAATCATAAATGCTTCATTCGCCACTTGTCATGCAAGTGCCACAATTTCTTTGTCACATATAATTGATTGATTTGATGTGAAAGAAGATAATAAAATGATAAATAGAAGGAATAAGTTGATCTTGCTGCCTTGTTGTAGCCTCTCTCTTCTCCTTCAGACCTATAACACCCATTCTATGTTGCAACATTTAATGACAAAACAACATAATGAGAAACATGCTTACATTGGTTTCTCCAGTACTTAGCTTGCTGATATGAAGCTCCGCTACAAAAACATACCTCGTCATTGAATTTTCATCGTCGAATTACCCAAAAATGACTGTCAAATCGTCTCCATCCAAGTTGCACACTTTCAGGACCAAGAGACACCTCTACCTCGGTTATGATGCCACTACCTCTATAATAAATGACTCAATCTGGAATTAAGTTACTGAAGTTTTTCTCAGGTCATAAAACTAACACCACCACTGGGTTTGTGGTATCATTTAACCTAAAAATAACTGTCTCCATGCCTCAATCTGAGTCGGGCACTTTTAGACCCAAGAGGCAACCTTGCCTCGATTTGCGTGCTAATTCCGTACATTCTGGACGGATTTGTACAGTCCATACCAGGATGTATGGGTGTGCTCAGCTCTCGTCCCTCGTGCTCTGTGCACTGGTGTGTCTTCTTCCTTCTCCCGAACTGGGCCCGAAACCCCTTTTTATATAAATCTCGGTTGGTTATGCAATAACTGAGTTTGTTGGATGACTGGTTAGCAGAGCTAAGTTTAGAACTTAGTTGGCAGAGGTCCCGAGGTCAAATCCCACGGGCCTCACCATTTTGGCGAACCGTTAAAAACCATTTTAGCAAACCTCTGCTAAATATAGTGGAGATTCTGGCTGATGTTTGGTGGAGGTTAAATATAGCGAAACTGATATATATAGAAGAACTGTTGCCATACATGGTGGAGTTCTATTAATACATATTTTTTTTTAATTTTTTGTTCATGGGCCCTCCTTGGGCATTTTGGGCATGCCACGTGGCGCGTCCTCATTAGGCCACATGGAAACATCTGATTCATCCACTTGGTTGTTGATGTCACCACTATACCAGACCTCCACGTCATCCTGGAAACGTGGCACATTCTGGGTGGTGCCACGTGGCATCACCTAGGGGTGCCACGTGGCACCTTCTGGGTGGTGCCACATGGCACTTTTTCACTAGTCCACATGGTGCCCTAAAAAGGCCAAATTTGAGTGACATGTGGAAGCCTCTGGTGCTACCACATGGAATGCTAACATCATAATGGCATGTGTCACTCTATGTGCTTTCCACATAGGCTATACATATGCTTACATCAACGGTACGGATGATGACTCATCCCTATTGATTGGGTTGGGTTGACCAGAACTTTGACTACTTATAACTTTTGATCTGTAACACCGTTTGAAGAGTTGTTTACGTTGCTGGAAATATTGTGATGCGCTCTTTGTGATCATGCCGTTTTAATTGAATTTTGGAAACTTTAATTTTTTCCCTTTTGTTGTCTATTGAAGCCATTTTGAATGTCCTAGGTCGATTATGTGCGTTCTAGGACACTTTTGAAACTTATGTGATGTTCCCTAGATCCATTCAGATCACATCTCCTCTTGAAATTGATCACCCTTGTAGCCCTGAGGAGGTTGAAAATAATTCACAGTCTTCTCAAATCTCGTTACCCTATGTTATTCCTGTTGAGCCTTGCCATCAACTCGTTAATCCTCATGATCAGCCCACTACTTTTCAAATTAAAATCATAAATAAGTTGTTTAAACCTCAGAGGCTGTCATATCGCCTTAACCTTTATCCTCTTGATTCCTTTGAGTATCTTCCTTGGTTTTCTAGAGAAGACCATGTTACAACCAAGAGGCACTCAGAGGCCTTTGAGAACTTTGTTGATCAGTTGGAGATTGTTCATGAGGATGTTACCATGAGGTTGTTCTCACATTCTTTGTCTGGAAATGTTGTTGTGTGGTTTAGATGTCTGATAGTCGGTTCTATTGGCTCCTGGACTAAGCTATACTATGCATTTTTAAAGTGTTGGGGTGAGAACAAGTCCCTTGATCAATACTAGTTTGATTTTAATGCCTCGAGGAGAGGGGAAGAGGAATCCTTGGTTGTCTTCAACATGAAGTTTTACAGTGTTTATCATAGTATGCCTTTGGAGATAAAACCCAGAGAGACTTCTTCCATGGTGTACTATGTCATGGCTCAACATCCAAAGCTGGTCCTTCTCCCGAGAAAGAGGAAATCTTCATCGTTAAGACACCTGTTTGAATATGCTGAAGAAGTCGAAGAGAACATCAGGGCTAGAAAGGGGGTTCATATGAAAGCATATCATGAAAAATTGCATGTGCCTAAGGAAGAAGACTGTAAACATGTTTCAGATTCTGAGAAAGAAGATATTGATTATGAATTAGAGTTGGAACAACAACAAGGAAAAGAGACTGCAACTGTTGATGATCAAGAGTTGTTTTCGAAGGAGAAAGGAGGTCATTTATTTTCAAGCAGAGAGGCATTCAAAGAGGAGAAGCCTGGTCCTCTAAAGAAGTCAAAATTTTGTCACGTTATTCATGATCCTGTGGCCACATACATGGAGTCATATGTTTCAGATTTTCTAAAATTTTCAAATCGCATTATTCCACCAATACTCACAAGTGAGTATGGTTTTATGAAGGATTTCCAAGAACACACTATAGATCCCTTTCTTTTATTCCTTAAGGAAAGGCATTGAGTGGAAATCATCCATCTAGACCCGCAGAAGACATAGAGCAACATGTAAAGGAGGAGATAAGTGGGAAGTTTATCTCCTATCTAGGACCTATAAACGAGAAAATATCACCTGGGATCAACCGACCCGTATCAAATATCTACCCACCTGAGAACATCAAATGATGGGTGAGCCACAATGAAGGACAAGAATTAATTTCTTGCCAATTGAGCTCCCCTGATTATAAATTTTGTGACCCTGTGGGGCTATATATGGAGCCATGTTTTCCAAAAGCATTGGAACCTTCAAAATTATTCATCTTATCATCATTTAGGGGTATGGTCAGTGTTCCAAGCCATGTTCTGGTTCTGTTGTCATACCTCCCTATATTTTTATGGATATTCTTTAGTGAAGTGAAGAAGAGTTATATTACCAGACAATCTTAGTGGTTATGGTCAAAGTTTGCTTTCACCTAGCACGGTGTAAAAGTCAGTTAACCTAGGATTGTACATAAATAAGCTCTTTTTGGAGCATGTGTGTTTTTTTTCATTTTTATAAGTAGAGTAGTGTACATGCCAACCTTCAAAGAAATGTTTTTATAAGTGACTCCATAACCCAACAACTAAGGCACTGGAACTACTTGTTCTTGGCAACTTGCAGGGAGCATGCCATCCCCTGTGGAGCCAAATGTTATCACATGAACTTGTCAGAGTCCTGTGTGTTTTTGGTTTCTACCTAAGTCTGTAATTTTTCCCTGTCTCTATCCTTTTCGTAGAACAAGTCTTAATTTTTCCCCTTCAGTCGGAAAAGTCATTTTTGTTTGCTCCTTTATGTTTGAGCACTCATCTCCTTGGCCTATGTCACTGATCCTTCTGTCTTCCCAAACCCACAACCAGTTGCCCAAATCCTTGATCGTGCAGGCTGCAACCATGAACACAAAGCATAGCTTTCTTAACAGTCTGTTTCAGGATTGAAGAATAAGAAGAAGGAAGTTTTAATCTTTCAGTGGCGAAGATTCCAGGAATAGTCCAGATCAACGACTCGCGGGTGTTTGGGAGTGAAAACTTGTGCTAAGTATAGTGCTATATAAAAAGGTCCTTAAGTGAATACGAACTGTTGATCCTAAAGGGGACAGGTGGCAGTTGATCCAAGCCTTCAGGGAAATGAGCTTTGGGAGACTTAAAAAGAGAAGTGCTTAGAAGCTCGAAAGCTCGAAGTCCTAAAAAGTTGAATTTTCCAAAGCTGTTGAAGTGGCCAAAGGCCCGAAGTCCCAAAGGCCCAAAATGGATCTGAGATGTTGATTAGAAAGAGCCACATGTCGTCAGATCCCTAGCTCTAGAGAATTTTCGTGGAGCAAATAAATTTTGACTATTGAAAGGCCCAAAGGCCGATCACAAAGAAAATCTCGACTGTTGTTTTGAAAGAGAAGATCTTATCCATTGATTTGGAGGGGGAATATTTGAGCCATTGATCATGAAGCCTCATCCAATATCATGATATCTATAACCACAATCCATTGTAGGAACGCAACATGCTTAGACGATAATTTTCTTGAGCGGTCCCGCAATTGAAACCATGGTAAGTCAAGAGAGATACGTGGCAAAGGGAGATGGATTGCGGGCCCAAAAGAGGTCTAAATCCAAACCACCTTTGAGCGACCCGCAATCACATGCTCATATAACATCCTATCCAAGAGCATCGTGTGGTCATCCCTTGAGCATTAAGCCGTGTCACAATCCCTAGAAAAGGTAGTTAATGGAAATGGGGGTGATAGTTGAGACCTCGTCTCACCCCATAAATCGAAAACATGCAGAGAGTGGCTGTGAAGGCAGGTTGTCAATCTGAAGCTTCCTTATGGACACATTTTCCTGTAAAGTAGATAATTGCACCTGGCTCACATCTGACATGAGGAGGCATGCACTGGTTGATAAAGTAGGCATTGATTGGAAACTTTGAATGTAGGGCTCCAATTACATTCTTGATGGTTGCAACATTTTTAGTATATATAGGCAGTTTTGATATTTTGTTAAGGGGGATGGTTGAGTAGTTGTCCCATTTTATAAACTTTTGATGAAGAACATTGGTTCTCTAGTTATGTATTTGTTTTTGAGACATCTTGGTTAATCTAAGTTAACTTTCTTACTCCATCTTATTTGCCTCTGATAGAGAGAGTTCATGTTTGATTGATTCACATGGATTGTTTTAACTGTATTATGATAAATGTTTGGTTATAGTACTGTTATGATTTCTTTCAGCTTCCTTGAAATTTGAATCCAAGACGACCTTGTGTTTAAGTTTTTCCTCCTTAGGCTACTGGAAAATTTGATGTTCATAGCGGACCTCTACACCTTTCTCACTAATTCTTCCTCCTACTCACCTTTACTACAACTTAATGACTGAAGTTAATCAAAACCTCACCTGCTTGTGCATGTTGGTCTAGTTTTTCGAGTTAGAATGATATTATCTTGAGTCTGCACCCATTCGATCCCCTTTAAATTTATTCTTTGTGGCATATAAACTGATGGGTATTGGGCTTACCTTCGATGCAATCTAGAGGTGACTTCTAGTGCTAACACCTTTGGAGTCCCGAAATCTTGAACTCTTGAAGGGGCCTGAAATCTCACCACGTGGCTTTGACCTTTGGTTCTTTCGAATTGTCTACGACACTATACCCTAGTCCTCTGGAGTTTCGAAGTCCCAGACTCTTGAGGGGTCCACCCTTACACATGGCAGTGTATTAAACATAGAGGCAAGGACAAGTGGGTCCTAAGTGCTCCACCTGCCAAATGGACCAAGAGAATATGTGTTAGGGGGGGTTGACATGTTGCGAGGTAGAGATGACATGTAGCCCCATCAGTGGGTGACACATGTCACATTCTAATGGGCGCATAGGGTCTATAAAAAGTATGAATCAAGGTGACACATGACACTTCAAACGAGGGTCCACATCACCCTGGGTGACCTCAATGTGCCATGTCACTCCATATTGATAGCCTTTCAACACCTTTAGATCTCACGATTGATATGTGACCACATAGATCCATTGATCTACAGCCTTTGTTACTTCGTAACTTCGACGTTTGATGGATCAACTATGTGACTTCCTCCTTTCTCTTGGAGTGGCCAATGTCGAGCTAACCATGGTACATATTTAACAGTCATGAGAGATCCCAAGACGTCCTCATATCTATGACCCTTATCACTTCGCAAATTCATCGTTTGAGTGTTTCTCTTGCTTACCACCCCCTTTCTCCTAGAGTGGTCAATGTTAGACTGACCTTGGCATAGATCCAATGGCTAGGGAAGATCCTGAAGCATCCTTAGATATGCAATTCTCATTAATTCATAGCTCCGACATTCAATGGTTTTGGCATTATGATGACTCTTCTCTCCCGAAGTAGGACTTTGCCAAAGTGTTGTACGTGAGTCCCTCCACTGATTGATTGGATGGTTAAGAGGGGTTCTCAATGGACCCCCTAGATCCACGACTCACATTAATTTGCAACTCTTTCGTTCAAGGAATTTGGTTCTATGACACCCATGTTCTCCCTAAGTAGTCAATGTAGGATTGACCTTGGCATAGATCCAACGGTTAGAGAGACTCTCGAATACCCTCAGATTTGCGACTCGCGTTACTTTGCGATTGGTAAGTGGGTCAGGGTTTAACAATGGGACAGGTTCATCAGTCACAGTTAGGGAAACCTCTAGATGTCATTCAAACTCATTGGTAACTGAAACAACAGGTTTCCTTTAGTTGGTTTGACAGTGGTAAGGCCATAACACCCCGGAGCTTTGAACTCCCAGAGTTTCAAAGCTAGAAAATCTTAGCTCCTTTTGGGCTTAGCACAGGGTTCCTAGACCTTAGTCATATGGAATATTGGGCAAGCCTCGAGGCTTCATGCTCAACACTTAGCCTCGATTTGTTTAGATCCATGGACATGAGCCCCTAATCACACAGGTGAAGGGTTTGAAGGAGGCACCCTCCTTCCATAGATTTCGAACTTAGTGACCTGTGAAGGGTGATATAAGAGGTCGATATGACTGAGGTGTTCCAACGACGTCTACCCAAACTCCTATATTATGAAATCATTCCTTGAGAATATTTCCCTAAGGGTTTCTCAACAAATACAAAAATCGTTGATTTGTTCTTAAATTCTTTTAAAGATCCATGTCTAATGATTCTCTTGTTGCTAAGAAGAGGTAAAAAAAGACCAAGTAAATAATTTTTTTTACAGAAGAATAAAAAATATTTCTAATGATTTATCAAACACTGTAAAATTCAACCATAAACACATGCATTCAACCATTACTTCCATTCCAATACAAAGAGTATGAAAATAATTATTAGAAACTAGAATCATGAAGCGATTACTGAAAGGGGTTCTTGTTTCCACCTAGCCATAGGTACAACCACTCCTGAATGGATTTACTGGTGGCCACCCCTAGCTATATCATGATTATCTGAGAGAGACTCCTTCTTCTTTCTTAGCGATAGTCAGGGACAACGGTTACTCTCCTCCTCCCATAGGAACTTGGCATAATGGTTTTCTCTCTACCAAGAAAGGGGGTCTGCAATGAGTGCTTCCAAAATCACTCATCCTCTCTGCAACCTTGTTTATCAGCTTGGATTGAAAACACTGCTAGAAGCTTCTTACACCGAGAACAAATTTGTTTCTCAGTTCTCCTTCGAACCAGATAGTTGCAAGCACTCTTCCCTCTTTTGGAGGTTGGTCTCTCCACTCCTTTTTCCTCACAGATCTCCTCTACCCATGAATTCCCTTCCTTTCTTTGCATGGGTTTGAATCCCCAGTTCATGGTCAGGTCAGGAAGCCTTGAAGATGGGTACTCTTTCTATATCCTCATTAACTCTTGAGGAAGGCTTCCCAACTACCAGTCTGACTAGAAATTATTTTCTAGGTCAGAGGATTGTTCTGGGTTTGAGCAATAAAATCCAGTAAGGTATTGGTTTGGTGGGGGTCATATTAACCATTTATTGTTCCCCTCACCATCTCTCTCATAGCATCACGTTCTATATTGGAAAACCCCCTTTTCAACAACTATGCAACACTATCCATTTTTAATTAATAACATAAATACATACATTACCTTTTATAACAAAAGGTTCATCAAATCAAATATTCATACATATTCAGTCTGCCACAATATTTTGGAAAGTTATAGTTATATTTAAAAGTTGGGGGAAATAAGGGTGTTACAATCCCCTTCCCCTTAAGGAACATCGTCCTTGATGTTATACTTGCTGATGTGCTTTGTATGTACAGAAGTAAACAAAAATGGGTATACATGTTTCATGGCATCCTCCATTTCCCATGTGGCTTCATTTGGACCAAAGTGTTTCCATTGTACCTTGACCTATGCAATAGTTCGGTTCCTGAGTGGGATTTCCTTCCTATCTATTATGCATTGTGGTTCTGGAAGGAATTCTCCCTTTGGTTCCACCTGAATAAAAAACCAATCAATTATATGATTAGAATCATGTACATATTTCTTCAGTAATGAAACATGGAAAACATTATGTGCCTTCATTGTGGGAGGGAGTGTTAGTCTATATCCTACAGGTCCCACTCTATCCAAAATTTCAAAGGGTCCACAATACCGAGGTGCCAGTTTGGCATAGGCTCCCATTCTAAAAGAGATTTTCTTGGGTCTAACTCAAGGATACAGATAATCCCCTGCTTTGAACTCTCTAGGAGTCCTTCTTCTATCTGCATAGATTTTCTGTCTATCCTGAGATATTTTTAGATTATGTTTTATCTAAACTACTTGTTGTTCCATTTCTTTCAACATATCTGGTCCAATTGTAATTCTTTATACTGGGTTATCCCAATTGATTGGAATATTGCATTGTCTACCATATAGGGCCTCAAAAGGGCTCATCTTCAATGACTCTTGATAGCCATTGTTACAGGAAAATTCTACTAGTGGTAGGTAGTCTTCCCACTTCTTAGGTCGATGCATTATATGCATCCTTAACACATCCTCTAACACTTGTTTTACTCTCTCTATATTTCAATCAGTTTGAGGGTGATAGGTTGTACTAAATAGCAATTTAATTTCAAAACCAACAAACAAATATTTCCAAACGTTTGAAGTAAATTGTGTATCTCTATCAGACATGATTTCCTTAGGCATGCCATGCAATCTAAATATTTATTTCATGAAAATATTGGCAATATCTATTACCTTGCAAGTTGATTTGACATAAATAAAGTGGACAACATTGCTCAGTTTGTCCACAACTACCATGATGACATAATTTTGTTTGGTTGATTTTGGTAATCCTGTGATGAAATCCATGGAGATGGTTTCCCATTTCCATTGTGGGATTGGTAGGGGTTTCAATAGCCCTGTTGGATGTTGGTTCTCTTCCTTAACCTGCTGACATTCTAGACATTTATCTAAGTAATCAACTATGTCATTTTTCAGTCCAAGACAATAAAATAGTTTCCTAGTGGTTGTGATCATCTTTTGATAACCAGGATGACCAGTATATATTCTTCTGTGTAGTTCATCCATTATGAACCTATTCAAGTCGTCACAATTTGGAATATACAACCTACCTTTGTAAGTTAGATGCCATCATTCAATAATTGATAACCCTCATACTTCAACCATGTGGGCTATTGTTCTTATTATGATTTTACAGTCTTGGAAAATACATATGTTTCTTGTGCACTTTTGACTCTCTCTCTCTCCTTGATGTCCATTTGAGGTCCTTACAACTTCCAAGTGAATCAATTTCATACTTCTGCTAAGGGAATCAACCACCCTATTTTATTTTCCTTTGATATGTTTGATTTCAAAATCAAACTCACTAAGGAGATCCATCCATTTAGCTTGTCTAACATTGCATTTTGGTTGATCAAACATATATCTCAAAACACTATGGTCTGTCATAAGCAAAAATATTCTACTCAGGAGGTAATTCCTCCACATTTTCAAGGCATGTACGATGGCAACCAATTCTAGATCGTGGGTCACATAATTGATTTCATGTTCATTCAATTTTCTAGATTTGTAGCAAATTACCTGTCCTTCTTGCATAAAGACTCATTTGAGCCCTTCCTTGCAGACATTTGTACACACAAGGAAGTCCTTGTTTGGGTCTGTAATATTCAACTCAGGTGCATTGGTTAGAAGGTATTTCAACTCTTGGAATATCTCTTCACATTATTATGTCCAAATGAATTTAACTCCCTTTTTATGAAGGGAGGTGATTGGGCAACAAATCTTGGAAAATCCCTTTATAAACCTCCTATAGTATCCTTCTAGGTCCATAAAGGATATGATATCAGATACATCCTTTGGGGTATTCCAATCCATAATGGATTTGATCTTGTCATGATCAACTTCCACTCCTTCAAAAATAACATGGCCTAAGTAATGGACTTGTTTCTTGAAAAAGTCACACTTACTAAACTTAGCATAGAGATGATGTTCTCTTAGCACTTGAAGAACTAGCTTGAGATGTTCTTCATGATCTTCCCTATTCTTGGAATATATTAGGATATCATCAATGAAAACCAATACAAATATGTCCAAGAACTTATTGAGTACATTATTCATTAAGAACATAAAAGTGGTTGGTGCATTGGTAAGCCCAAATGGCACCACCACAAATTCATTGTGACCATATCGTGTCCTAAAGTTTGTTTTGTGGATGTCTTCATCCTTAATTCGTACATGATGGTATCCAGACCTCAAGTCAATCTTGGAGAAAAATTGTAGCGCCCCTTAATTGGTCAATCAAGTCATTGATCCTTGGAAAGGGATACTTATTCTTAATGGTCATCTTATTGAGTTGTCTATATTCTATGCACAACCTGAGTGCGCCATCCTTATTTTTCACAAACAATTCTGGCACTCCCTATGGAGACACACTAGGACGAATGTAGACTTTATCCAATATATCCTTTATCCTAGTTTGAGCTCAACTAGCTCTAGTGTACTCATTCTATAGGGTGTTCTAGACACTGGCACCGCTTCTGGTGTAAGTTCTATTGAAAAGTCAATATATCTTCTTGGAGGTAGACCTGATACCTCTTCTGGAAACATATATTTATACTCTCTTAAAATGGGATGGTCCTCTAGGCTTGGTTTATTGTTCTCAACAGAGTTCAACAGTGGCATTGCATACAAAGGACATCATTTCCTGCAATACTTCTTCACTTGAAGGGATGATATGTGTCTCATTGAGATAGGATTTTGAATCCCTTGTAGGGTTATCTTTCTCTCTTCTTTATCTTCACACTCCAAAGTTTTATTGTAACAATCCAACTTGGTTTTATAGGACGCCAACTAGTCCATGCCAATCAACAGGTCATAAGATCCTAAAGGGAGCATGTTTAGAGTTGCTTGGGTGGTTAACCCATTCATAATGAATTGGCATGTTGGTATGACCTTTGTTACTTTTCTTTTGGTTCCAATGGCTAGTTGTACTAGCCATGATTTAACATGTTTAAGTTGCTGAAATTTACACTTCTCAAAAGTTTGTGGGGAAACATAACTCAAATTAGAACCAAGGTCAATTAAAATGGAAACTAGATGGTTGGAAATCATACCTTCCATCTCCACTACTAAAACTTGGTGGTCATATTGTCTATTATCCAAGGCTGCATAAATTTGCGACATGCTCATAGCCACATCATTGAATGTGATAGCCTCTTGGACATTGTAGACCTTCTTATTTTATGTTGCCTATGTGGGAAGTCCCTCAACACATGTTATTCTCCACAACCCCAACATTTCAAGGGTTCTCTCTTTGTGTTATCAATCTTACTTGAGGCTGATCCAAAGGGTTTATTTCCACTCTGAGATGGCAAAGTTTGTTGATATACACTATTAGTAGGAAGGCTCATCTTAGAGTCTTTCCCACAGTTCTTAAATCTTGAGGTTTTAAACCATGTCTTCTTGAATCTTGAATTACTTTTCTTCTTCCAGTCCTCATGAGGTTCTGTATTATTCTTGAATTGATCATAGCAATACCTTTCCTTTCAGATAGTTTCTTCTAAAGTCTTTGGCTCATCAAACTCAATTATGTCCCGGAAGGATTGAGGTAATCCACTAATAAATCGTTGCATCTTTAGTTTTTCATCCTTTATGTAGGACACATACCTTATCGACTCAAAACATTTGTTGATATATTAATCTATTGTGAGTTGTCCTAACTTGAGTTCATAGAAATCCTTGGTATTCCCATCAAATTATTTCTTTGACATATACTTCTTCTTGAAGTATTTCTCAAATTGTTTCCATGACAAGTCCTTCTCATGGATTCCTTTCACATTCCTAAGGTCCTCTCACCAAATGGGAGCCTTTCTATTCGTGTTGAAAATGTCTATTTGAGCCTTTAAGTTTCCAGAGTAGTCATAGACTCTGAAGTACTTCTTCAAGCCAGGCAACCAAAATTCTACTTCTTCCCCCTTCTTAATTTATCCATATAAAGTGGGTGGTTTGGATTTATTGAACTCTTTAGGGTCATGGATCTTGGAATATTTCCTCTTCTTTCTTCTCCTATGGGAATGTGAACTAGTTTTGCTTCTAGAAGATTCCTTAGAGTTGTCAATTTCTTCACCAGAGGATTCTTCCGATGAGTGTCTCTTGGCTCCATGTTAGGCCTTCTTTGAGGTGCTCCTCCTTGTGTGGCCACTTTTAGGACCATGATTTCATATCTCATGTGGAATTTGAGTTTTCTTAGTATGATGTCTATCCACGTGACTGGTTGTTGGTCCATGTTGCAGTTGCCTTTGTATATCTAATAGGTTTTGTAGTAGGACTACATTAATTTCTGTTTTTTTTTCCTGCTGTTTTATCAACCTTTCATTATCATCCTTACATCTTTGTAATCATGACATGAGGATTTTTATGGTTTCAACCATATTTGGAGGGGTTTCCACCACCCTCCTCTCATCAAATTCCTCTTCTTTGTTGTGGGAGCTTTCCCCCAACTCATGGTGTATCACCATACCTTACACTAGAGTATTCCTACTATCCATTGACTGCTCGAGTGTTGATAAAACATTTTATGTTAGCTAATCATTTGCTAGTTTATGAACAACACACAATACATATTTTTCAAAACATATACACCAATATAATGTTTCATTCCTCTCTTAAGAAGAGGTTTTAAATAAGCCTCTTGGGAATGGGGTAAGATAGGGTGCTACCCTAAAAGAGTCTCTAATAATATTTTCATGCGACACGTTCGTGAGCCCAAGTAGGCCAAGTCTTGTTTCCTTCTCTGATACCAATTTGTAACACACTCGATTCCTAAGTTCCCTTTTTATGGGTGGGGCATCCAAATTTTTCTTTCATTAATAGTCTCAATTCCTCCTTTCGAGGTCTCCACCCTCTTCTACTCAATCTTGGATTTCTAACGTATGTTATCAGGCTCAAATCTGAGCTCTAGATTGCAAGTTATGGCCTCCTGAAGCTCTTCGGGAGTTATTAATCAAGGGCCGCATGGAGCCCACATGGGTCCATCTCATTTGTATCATCCAAAGTTCCCCGAAGTCCTCAAGATTCCCCAAGATTCCTACATCCAGGATGGAAGTATTTTCACCATCTAATCCAACGACGAGAATTGATCCTCGTTTAACATATAAGATAAAGGGGAATTTGATGTTCGGTGCTGAATGCCCCTTTTTCCTTTATACACTCATATCCTCTAGAGTCCCGAAATCCTAAACTCTCGAAGGGGAATGAAATATATCCACATGGCTCTGGCCTTCGGTCCTTTCAACTTATCTATGACACTATACCCCATTCATTCGGAGTCCCGAAGTCCCAAACTCTCAAAGGGCCCACCATTACACATGGAAGTGTATTAAACATAGAGGAAAGGACAAGTGGGTCCTAAGTGCTCCACCTACCAAATGGACCAATAGAATATGTGCCAGGGGGGGTGAAACGCGACAAGGTAGATATGACACGTGGCCCCGTCAGTGGGTGACACATGTCACGTTCTAATGGGTGCAAAGTGTATGCAAAAAGTACGAATCAAGGTGACATGTGGTATGTCAAACATGGGTCCACATCACCCTAGGTGATGTCAACGTGCTACATCACTCTCGATTGATAGCCTTCTGAAACCCTTAGATCTCATAGTTGAGATGCACCCACGTAGATCCATTGATCTACGGCCTATGTTACTTTGTAACTTCGACATTCAGGGGATCTGTTGTGTGACTTCCTCCTTTCTCCCAAAGTGGTCAATGTCAGTCTAACCACATTCTATACTAATGGTCATGAGAGATCATGATATGTCCTCAGATCTATGACCCTTATCACTTCACAAATTCGATGTCCGGGTGTTCCGTTTGCTTACCACCCTCTTTTTCCTACAGTGGTCAACACCAGACTGACCTTAACATAGATCCAATGGCTAGGGAAGATCCCGAAGCATCCCTAGATCTATGGTTCTATTTAATTTATAGCTCTGACATTCGAGGGTTTTGGCATTATGATAGCTCTGATCTCCTGAAGTAGGAATTCATAGAAGTGTTGTACGTGAGTCCCTCCACTGGTTGATCAAATGGTTAAGAGAGGTTCTCAATGGATCCCCCAAATCCAACGACGAGGGAGACTCACAAATACCCTCATATCTGCAGCTCATGTTACTTCGTGATTGGTAAGTGGGTCATGGTTTAACGGTGGGACAAGTCCATCAGTCACGGTCAGGGAAACTGCTAGATGTCAGACAACCTCATTGGTAACCGAAACAACAGGTTGCCTTTGGATGGTTTGAGAGCGGGAAGGCCATAACACCCCAGAGCTCTGAACTCCCATAGTTTCGAAGCCATAAAATATTAGCTCCTTTCAGGATTAGCACAGGGTTCCCAGACCTTGGTCATATGGAATCTTGGGCAAGCCTCGAGGCTGCATGCTCAACTCTTAGTCGTGATTTGGTTAGAGTTATGGACATGAGCCCTCGGTCACATAGGTGAAGGGTTTGAAGGAGCCATCCTCCTTCTGGAGAGTTCAAACATAGTGACCTATGAAGAGTGATTTAAGAGGTTGATATGAAAGAGGTGTTCCAGTGACGTCTGCCCAGACTCCTATATTACAAAATCATTCCTTGGGAAGATTTCCCTAAGGGTTTCTCAACAAATACAAAAATCATAGATTTGTTCTTAAATTCTTTTAAAGACCCATGTCTAATGATTCTCCTGTTGTTAAGCAGAGGTAAATAGGAACTAGGTAAATACATAATTTTACAGAAGAATAAAAATCATTTCTAATGATTTATCAAACACTGTAATTCAACCATAAACACAGGCATTCAACCATTACTTCCATTCTAGTACATGGAGTATGAAAATACTTATCAGAAACCAGAATCGTGAAGTGACTATTGAAAGGGGTGCATGTTTCCACCCAACCGTAGGAACAACCACTCCTGAACGGATTTACCATTGGCCAACCCCTAGCTAGATCATGATTCTCTAAGAGAGACTATTTCTCCTTGCTTAGCGACCATCAGGGACGAAGGTTACTCTCTTAGTCCCACATGAACTTGGAAAAATGGTTTTCTCTCTACTAAGCAAGGGGGTTCACAACAAGTGCTTCCACAATCACTCATCCTCTCTATAGCCCCATTTATCAGCTTGGACTAAAAATGTTGCCAACAACTTATTTCACCCCAGAACAAATTTGTTTCTCAGTTCTCCTCTAAACCAAAGAGCTGCAAGAGATCTCCTCTTTTGGAGATTGGTCTCTCCACTCCCTTTTCATTGTAGAGATCCTTTGCCCATGAATTACCTTCCTTTCTTTCCTTCCTCAGAAAGATTGTGTGGGTCTGAATCCCCATATTGTGGTCAGGTCAGGAAGCCTTGCAAATGGGTACTCTTCCCATCTCCTCATTTACTCTTGAGGACGGATTCCCAACTACCAGCCTGATTGGTAATTCATTTTTGGGTCAGAGGATTGTTCTGGGTCTGAGAAATAAAATCCAATAAGGTGCTGGTTTGGTGGGGGTCATCTCAACCATTTCTGGTTCTCTTCACCATCTCTCTCATAGCATCATGGTTTATCTTGGAAAACCCCCTTTTCAACAATTATGCAACACTATCCATTTTTAATTAATAACATAAATGCATACATTACCTTTTATAACAAAGGGTTCATCAAATCCAACATTAACACATATTCAATCTACCACAATCTTTTGGCAAGTTATATTTATATTTACAAGCTTGGGGCAACATGGGTGTTACACTTTTTTGTTGTTTTGTTGACTTTAGAAAAGATTTTGAGACGATTCCCACGAAAAACCTTTGAAATAGGTTGGAAGAGATAAAAGTGTCGTTCGAGTTGAGGGATGTTGCAATAAGGTTGTATGAGAACATTATTTCCAAGTTTAAGAACACTGAGGTCTGGTCAAAATAGATTAACTACAATATTGGAGTCAAGAAAGGTTGTCCCTTGTTCCCTACCCTTTTTGGCATATACATTGACAAGTTAGAAGATTGTATGGAAGAAGTAGAGAATGTTAGCCCTACTCTCACTAGTATAGTCATCAATCTTATTCTTTATGCCAATTATTTTGTTCTTATGGTGAGGAGTCCCCATGATCTTGAGAGCCAACTAAGAATAGTCAAGGATTGTTTCTCCAATATGGGTATGATTGTTAATACTGACAAGACTAAGGTCATGATCATTAAATCCAATAAGATCACTTATGATACCTTTGTATATGACAACAACAACTTGGAGGAAGTGACTTCATACAAATATCTTGGAATCAATATTCACCACAAGCTCAACTGGAATTATAGCATTGAGAAAAGGATTATTGGGGGATGTAAAGCTTATTATGGGCTTGAAA
Organism: Picea engelmannii; assembly: GCA_009831015.1. Lineage (NCBI taxonomy): Eukaryota > Viridiplantae > Streptophyta > Pinopsida > Pinales > Pinaceae > Picea > Picea engelmannii. The sequence continues at coordinate 2,294 of WSFP011389306.1, read as the reverse complement.
ACAAATGTAAATCAGTTGATCTTTGGATATGGGATAAGAAGAAGCTCCTCTTTGAGACTATTGTTACACATATTATTATTTATGGATGTGAAGTATGGGGATGTAATATCTCTCACAAATTCTCGAGAAAGATAGAGAAAATACAAAAGAATTTTATAATCTATAATCTCAAAATTAAAGAAAATATTCCCTATCTCATTCTCCTCTTAGAGGCAATCCTTTCCCCCATTGAGAACACAACTATGCCTAGATACCTAATGTATAAAAACAAGTTAAACAACATGGAAGACAAGAGGCTTCCTAAACTTGCTTCAAAATCCAGTCGTAACCACCATCTTCTCAAGCGAGGTTGACATAAATATGTCCAGTGTTGGCTAAGCTATTGGGGAATCATGGAAGACACCATTTTGCAGAATAAGGATATTATTAAAAATATCATCAAATCAAAATTTAAGGAGAAAATGTGGTGTGATAAAGCATTAGAGGAAAAAATAAAATTAAGGTATGATAAGGATGCAATCAACCCTAATCTAGAAGATCAAAATTATCTCTTTGTTTTGACAAGTGTAAAGAAAAAAATAAACATTGCTAAGATAAGAACAAATTCTCATGAGCTCCATAGTGAAACTGGGCGTTGGTCAATTCCTGAAACATCATGGGATGAAAGAGTGTGTCAACTTTGTGACACTAAGATGGTTGGAGATGAAAAACACTTTCTCTTAGATTGTCCGACCTATACCCACATTAGATCTCAACCTTCCTAACCTTCCTAACCTTTTAACTCAACAAAACTATGGTGATCTTGGAAATATTCTCTTAATGCTTTTTGAGCACTGAAACAAAATTCTAAATAACTGCAAGTAATCCCTTACCCTCTTAAGGTTTGATAGACCAATTCGATCTCAGTGGACGTTAATCATCGTCATCATCATCATCATGTATATACACATTTGATATTGAAATATTTTACTCAAGGTGGACATTGAAATATTTTTTCTTATTATTTTTTTTAATATCTCAAGTTTCAACTCCATGTTAAATACTAAAGGAATTACACATTTCCCTTGTCTTATTTTATTTATATTAAATATTAATATTTTTTAAAATGTACATATTACTTCCATTTTAAACATAGAATAAATTACACACTCCCCTCCTAATAAATTATAAAAAAAGTCATTGTTTATTAATAAAAATAATTTTATATCATTAATACTATTTTTTTAATTAATTAATTAAATTCACTAACATATTAAACATAAAATAAATAATTAAATATTAAAATTAATTATAACCTTAACTCAAAAAAAATTGATCTCAATCATTATTTATTAATTCTAGAGTTATGTATGCTCAGCTCATATTTATTAGTTATATATTTTTATACAATATTATTAATATTATTAGAATTAAATAATTAGAATCAATATTAAACATAAAATAAATAATTAAATATTAAAATTAATTATAACCTTAACTAAAAAAGATCTCAATCATTATTTATTAATTCTAGAGTTATGTATGCTAAACTCATATTTATTAGTTATATATTTTTATACAATATTATTATAATTAAATAATTAAAATCAATATTAAACATAAAATAAATAATTAAATATTAAAAATAATTATAACCTTAACTAAAAAAATCTCAAATATTATTTATTAATTCTAGAGTTATGTATGCTTAACTCATATTTATTAGTTATATATTTTTATACAATATTATTAATATTATTAGAATTAAATAATTAAAATCAAAGTAGCTAACAAACATTATAAATTAATCATAAACCATAATTAACATTATAAATTAAACTTGAACCATAATTATGTATAAAATTAGAAGCAAATACATGGGTTAGAGAGAAATGGGTTCATTGGTTATACTTGTTCACTCATCGGATAATCATTTTTATTTAAAGTTAGCAATGTCCTTATCGTACCCTCGCCCGTCAATTTTCCCTTAAGAACTTCATTCTCGTAACTTCCTATTAAATCATATATTCCATCTTCTTTTAATATCCCAACATTAAAAAGTGAATTATACATATTTCAAAATAACCCATCCTAACTTATGAATAATTATAACAATAATATTGTTAATATCCCAATATTAAAAATGACATTAAATATATTTCAACTTATTTTAAAAGTATTTTGTGAATAGTTGTAACAATAATATTCTCAAAGTATGGTCTTTTTGCTTAGATATCCATGGTAGAAAGCATAATCACTATTTGGGCTTTACTCAACAATACATGTAATACTTGATAGACTTAATTGCATTTAGG
>ML855385.1:0-28329 GCA_009831015.1 Picea engelmannii | reverse complement strand
TGGAGCATTTATCAAACCAAAGGGTATGACCAACCATTCAAAAATACCTTCTTTTGACTTGAAGGCAGTCTTCCATACATATGTATGTTCTATTGGGACCTGGTGGTAGCCAAACTTTAGATCAATCTTACTGAAGTATTTGGCCCTCGTGAGTTGATCAAGGAGGTCATCGATTCAGGGAATCGGGTACCGGTTCCAGACTGTGATTTTATTCAGGGCCCGGTAATCAATGCAAAGTCACCATGTCCCATCTTTCTTTTGCACCAGTACGATTGGGCTCCCACAAGGCGATGAGATAGGATGGATTTTCCCCTTGTGGAGAAGTTCTTGGATCTACCTCTTGATCTCCTCATTTTCCAACAGAGAGCGGTGGTAGACCGACCCATTGGGTAGCGGTGCGCGTGGGGTCAGATCGATGGGATGCTTGACCTGGCAGTGCAAAGGTACCCCAGTAGGAGAGGAGAAGCCGTCTGAATATTCTTCCACAACCTTATCCACTTGCTTCTATTGTTTAGAGAGATTGGTCGCGGAGGTCCTGTATGTGGCTGCGATCTTTCTCTTACTCTGAGAGCGAATTATGAAGAAGTCAAATTTCTCGGTATGAGAGATGACCTTCCTGCATTGCTTGGCAGAGATCAAGGAAATATCACTAGGAGGGACTGCCTCGGGTATCCTATGCAATTTATTTTTCAAAGTAATAATAACACTACGAGGCCTAGACTCATATACAACATGACGTTTTCATAAATAAGGTTGGCCCAAAAGAACATTACAAACTTCGAGAGGAGCAACATCACACAATACCTTGTCTTTGAAGGGCTTGATGCCGTATGATAGTCAACACTGTTGGCTGACACGGAGATCGGGTAGAGCCATCCAATGGTGTAGGGATGCGGGTGCGGTGTTGTTGGCAGGTCTAGCCGCTTGACGACCTCTGCTGAGATGAGTTTCTTTTGGCTACCGCTATTAACGATGAAGTGCAGCGGGGTGCATTTTACCCACATCTGCGAATGGAAAAGGCGCTCGCCTTCTTCTGGCTCGTCTGGTTTATTAGGCTGGAGCTTGGTGGTAGAAACAGTGGCACTGGGCTCCGCATGAATGATCCGTCTTCCGCTTTCTGGTTTTGACTCAGAGTCAGACCCCACATCTGATTCAAAGGCTTTCACTTCGACCACCAACGACTTCTTTGAGTGGCAATCAACAGTGTTATGCCAAGGGCTCTTATGGAAGTCGCACCACTTCCTGGTATCCTTCTTTGTCTTTCCGGTGTGCTTATTTTCTTGCGGCTTGGACTAGTTGTCCTGATACTTTCCATCTTTGCTTTGTCCTTTGTTATGTAGGTTGGGGCCACCCTTTCCTGGTTTTTGCTGCGAGGGGTTCTCAGGCCCAAATTGTCGTGTCCTTTGATTGAGCTTCTGCTCGATTTTGACGACATATCCATAGGCCGCGCCCAAGGATGAGATGTCCATAAATTCCATTTTGGTCTGGATGTATCTATGCAAAGCACCTTGGTACTTGAGCACCAGATGTCGCTCTGAATATTTGATACCCAACTTGGTGCACAGGGTATGGAAGATATTTGTGAAATTTGGCACTGCTTGGTCTCTTTCTTGCTGTAGTGTGGTCCATTTGGTATACAAGTCATCATAGCTTCTGACAGGATGGTATTGTTCCTTAATAACATCCCCGAAGGATTCCTAGGTGTCCGTGACTATAAATAATGAGGGTTTCTCTATTTCCTTTTTCTCACAAAAAGTTTCTCACCAATCTTTGACACGGGGAACGACTTTGAGGAGCACACAAGTAATTTTTTCTCTATTTGAAAAGTTATGGACAGAAAAATACCCTTCTAGTAGATTCAACCACTTGTCTACAACATCCGCTTCTATCTGACCTTCAAATATAGGAATATCGAAGTTTATTTGTACCTTGAAGGGGGCGACGCCTCTACTCGAGGAAGATGTGTCACTTGTTGGTAGCTGTCGAGGGATTTGTGCGAAACTGTCCATCATCTTGCTCCTCTGTTGCGTGAGGGCTTCCTCAAGCAACATTTTGAAAGGATCTCCCGTCCCATCATCTTTATTTTCTCCTTCCATGAGAGGTCATTTGGGCGTGCGAGAGATTTTGTTCTCAAGAGAAACAAGCTCGAGACCCAATTCTTTGTACCCTAACCTCATTGGGGACATGCATTAAGATGACGAGGAGTAGACCGCTCTGATACCACTGATCCGGATTTTGTGAGCAGAACGAAATGAATACAGATTATTAAAAGATGATTAACACAGAATAACAGAGATACAGTAAAACTGGTTTTCTATTCAATAAGGAAATAAGTTGAAACTGTAAAATGCAGCAGAAAACAAGCTTGTTGGAATGGTGGCGGCTTATCTTTGAGAAGAGATGTGACGACTGTGCTCATTCACAAGAATATGATTACAATGAGGCTTTGAAGGCCTTTTTACAATAAACAAGAATGTCAAAAATCCTAGACATCCAAAAACCTAACCCTAGGAGATGAAGCGCCAAAAGTCATGTGGGCCCCGTTTGGGTAAGTTAGTCGGTCAACTTCCCGGGGTCGTAACTTTTGCATACGATATCTATTTTAGGCGCACGATATCCCATTGGGAAGGTATATATAAGGACTACACATTTTTTTCTGATCTAGTTAAGGAAATTTATGAGTGTGGTGATCTCTAAAAATGTTGTTTAGGGACTCAAAATAGCCCTGCAAGTCAGGGACCTGAAAACTAGGAAAAAACCTGCCAAACTGGAAAACTGCCAAAATGAGCCAGTTGGAATAGGTGGGAGGCCACCAAAATCCATTATGATCAATCCTCTCCCCCCTTAGGAAGCAATGGTCTCCATTTTGTTGAGTTCCCCCATCAGTTGAGGAAATTTGTGTTGAATTTGGCCTCGGGTGAGCCACTTGCCTTGGTGCAAGAGCTGCCCTGCTTTGACAACTCGATAAAGATGGATCCTTTGTTGTTGGGTGCCCTTGATCTATGTGGCCACAATATGATCACTGGATTCCTGTTGCATGCAGTTAGGGTTGAGTACTATTGGTGTCAACTGCTCTTTTATCTCTGAGGTGTCCAATAATGGTGGGAAATATGGCTGAAGGAGAACCACGTTGAAGACTGGGTGCAGGCCAAGGAAAGGGGGAATGTTGAGTACAAAAGCATTGTCACCCACAACCATGGTGATGGTGTATGTCCCATATTGGAGTGGGTGAAGCTTCCGATGGGGCTCTGTAAGGCGTTCTTTCTGCAAGTGAAACCAAACTTTGTCGCCCACCTGAAACGTATGTGGCACCTGGTGTTGATCATCGTGCTGCATGTACTTGGCATTGGACTTCTGTAAAATATCCTAAACCTATTGGCGGATGTTTTGTATCCTCTCAATGAACCGGGTGGCTTTGTCATGTTTTGGTGGAGCAGGAGACGAGTCGACCGAAGTGTTCACTAGGGGTAGTGCAACATCCATGGGGCCCAATGGTTAGAATCCCAACCCCACCTGAAAGTGGCTATGACCAGTTGGGCTATACAGGGTTCGGTTGTAGCTATGTTGGACATAGGGAAGACACTCATCCCATGCGCGGGGGTTCTTGGAATTGTACATGCGCATGATATGTACGATCATTCGATTGACGACCTTAGTTTGGCCATCTGTTTGGGGGTGGAATGCAGTGGATTTGCTGAGCATGGTATCCAACAATGACTAGAGGCTTGACCAGAATGTGCTGAGGAACTGACTGTCTCGATCTGAGACAATGGTTTTTGGGATCCCAAAGTGTACCCAGACGCATTCAAGGAAGAGCTTGGACATGGCCTCTGCAGTGATGCTCTTCTTGCAGGCGACCATAATTGCCATCTTGGAAAAGCGATCAACAACCACAAAAACAAAATCATTGCACCTCTTGGTGGATGGGAGGCCTGACATGTAGTCCATTGAGATGGATTCCCATGGCTTGTTAGGGGAAGGAAGAGGGGTGTACATGCCCTGTTTGTTAGTGGTCGATTTGGCAATAACGCAGGCAGTGCAAGACTTGATATACTTGCCGACATCCTATTGAAGTTTCGACCAGTAGAAATGTTTTTGCAGCACTGCCACTGTCTTTTTGACGCCAAACTGTCCTACCACCCGACTGTAGTGAGATTCCCAGATCATCTTCTCACGCTCGCTTGATGGAACACAGAGATGGCCTAGACGACACAACAACCCATCCTGAAGATGGAAATCAATGACCACTGAGTTTTCTCCCAACATTTGGTAGGTGGTGGAGAAGTCAGGGTCTGTCTCATAGAGGTGGAGACATCTAGAGGTGTCATGGCCACAAGAGTCTAACACCGTGAGGAGTGCCACGACTGGAGGTCGACTGAGGCAATCAATACCTTTGTTGGTACTTCCTAGTTTATAATTGATGTTGAGGTGGAACTGTTGTAAGTATGTGGCCCACTTCTGATGGTGGTGATTTTGCAATTTTCCTTGTCTCTGCATAAACTACAGTGGCTTGTGATCAGTGTGGATGAATCTCTCCTTCCCCAGAATGTAATATCTCCACTGGCATCAGGCTTGCAAAATGGAGTACTTTTCTTTGTCATAAGTAGGGTACTTACAGACAACATCTGATAGCGTCTCACTATGATACTCTACAGGGTGGCCATGTTGAGTGAGAACGACGCCCACAACATAGTCTGAAGCTTTTGTATCGATCTCAAAGGGATGATGCAGGTCCGGTAATGAAATTACCAGGGATGAGAACAAGCGCTACTTCAAGTCATCGAAGGCTTGTTGTTGGGACATGCCCCACACAAATTTTTCCTTACCGCCACCCCTAGTTACTTGGCTGAGGGCCCATGCGATATGAGAGAATCCCAACACGAACCTGTGATAGAAATTGGTGAGGCCCAAGAAGGTGCAAAGCTCAAAGAGTGTGGTTGGGGCTGGCCAGTCACAGATGACCTGGATCTTGGCTAGATCCACATGCACACCATGCTGATCAATGATCTAGTCTAGGTAGTGGATCTTGTCCATGCCGAAGGAGCATTTTTCCAAGTTTTCATATAGTTTGTGATGGCGCAGGGTGTGCAGAACCTTCTGAATATGTTGCAAGTGTTTCGCCCAAGTCTTGTTGTATATGAGAATGTCATCCAGATACACCACTATGAAAGTACTGGTGAAAGATCGCAGGATATCATCCATCATCCTCATAAAAGTTGCCGGAGCATTTGTCAAACCAAAGGGCATGACCAACCATTCAAAAATACCTTCTTTTGACTTGAAGGCGGTCTTACATACATATGTATGTTCTATTGGGACCTGGTGGTATCCAGACTTCAGATCAATCTTACTAAAGATTTTGGCCCCCATGATATGATCAAGGAGGTCGTCGATTCGGGGAATCGGGCACTGGTTCTGGACTATGAATTTATTTAGGGCCTGGTAATCAATGCAGAGTTTCCATGTCCTGTCTTTCTTATCCACCAGTACGATTGGGCTCCCACAAGGCAATGATATGGGATGGATGTGCCCCTTGTGGAGACGTTCTTGGATCTGCCTCTTGATCTCCTCGTTTTCCAACAGAGAGTAGCGGTAGACCGACCCATTGGGTAGCGGTGCGCCTAGGGTCAGATCGATGGGATGCTTGACCTGGCAGTGCAGAGGTACCTCGGTAGGAAAGGAGAAGACATCTCAGTATTCTTCCACAACCTTATCCACTTGCTTCTGTTGTGTGGAGAGATCGAACGCGGAGGCCCTGGATGTGGTTGCGATATTTCTCTTACTTTGAGAGTGAATCACGAAGAAGACAAATTTCCCGGTCTGAGAGATGACCTTCTTGCATTGCTTGGCAAAGATCAAGGAAATAACACTAGGAGGGACTACCTCGGGTATCCTGTACAATGAGGCCTAGAATCATATACAACATGACGTTTCCATAAATAAGTTTGGCCCAAAAGAACATTACAAACTTCGAGAGGAGCAACATCACACAATACCTCATCTTTGAAGTGATTGATGTCATACGACAGTCGACACTGTTGGCTGACGTGGAGATCGATTCCTTGGCGGAGCCATCTAATGGTGTAGGGTTGTGGGTGCAGCGTTGTCGACAGGTCTAGCTACTTGATGACCTCTGCTGAGATGAGGTTCTTTTGGCTATCGATATCAACGATGAAGTGCAGCGGGGTGCCTTTTACCCACATCTGTGAATGGAAAAGATGCTCGCCTTCTTTTGGCTCGTTTGGTTCATTAGGCTGGAGCTTGGTGGTAGAAACAATGGCATTGGGCTTCGTGCCAATGATCCATCTTCCCCTTTTTGGTTCTGACTCAGAGTCATAACCCGCATCTGATTGAGAGGCTTTCACTTCGGCCACCAGTGATTGCTTTGAGCGGCAATCAACAATGTTATGCCAAGGGCTCTTATGGAAGTCGCACCACTTCCTGGTATCCTTCTTTGTATTTTTGGTGTCCTTCTTTGCTTGCGGGTTGGAGTGGTTGTCTTGATACTGTCCATCTTTTCTTTGTCCTTTGTTCTATAGGTTGGGGCCGACCTTTCCTGGTTTTTGTTGCGAGGGGTTTCTAGGCCCAAATTATCGCATCATTTGTTTGAGCTTCTGCTCGATTTTGACGACATATCCATAGGCCGCGCCCAAGGGCAAGATTTCCATAAATTCCATTTCGGTGAGTCGGCTGAGGTGTTCACCAGGGGTAGGGCAACATCCATGGGGCCCAATGGTTGGAATCCAAACCCCATCTGAAAGGGGCTATGTCCAATTAAGCTATGGCAGGCTCGGTTGTAGCTATGATGTACATAGGGAAGACTCTCATCCCATGTGCAGGGGTTCTTGGAATTTTAGATGCGCAAGATAGGTACAATCATCCGATTGACGACCTCAGTTTGGCCATTTGTCTGGAGGTAGAATGCAGTGGATTTGCTGAGCCTTGTATCCAGCAGTGCCCAGAGGCTCCACCAGAATGTGTTGAGTAACCAACTGTCTCGATCTGAGACAATGGTTTTTGGGATCCCAAAGTGTACCCAGACACGTTCAAAGAAGATCTTGGAAGTGGCCTCTACAGTGATGCTCTTCTTGCAGGTGGAAAAAATCGCAATCTTGGAAAAGCGATCAACAACCACAAAACCACAGTCATTGCCCCTCTTGGTGGATGGGAGGCCTAACATGTAGTCCATGGAGATGGATTACCATGGCTTGTCAGGGGTAGGAATAGGGGTGTATAGGCCCTGTTTCTTAGTGTTCAGTTTGGAAATAACATAGGCGATGCATGACCTAATATACTTGTCGACATCCTGTCTGAAGCATCGGTCTCGATCTCAAAGGGATGCTCCAGGTCGGGTAATGAAAGTACCAGGGATGAGTACAAGAACTTCTTCAAGTCATCGAAGGCTTGCTGTTGGGACAAGTGCCACACAAATTTTTCCTTACCGCCACCCCTGGTTACTTGACTGAGGGCCCATGCGATATGAGAGAATCCCAACACAAATTTGCGATAGAAATTGGTAAGGCCCAAGAAGCTTCGAAGCTTAGAGAGTGTGGTTGGGGATGGCCTGTCACAGATGACCTGGATTTTGGCTAGATCCACATGCACACCATGATAATCAACGATGTAGTGGACCCTGCCCATGCCGAAGGAGCATTTTTCCAAGTTTGCATATAGTTTGTGTTGTCGTAGGGTGTGCAAAACCTGCTGAATATGCTGCACGTGTTTCGCCCAAGTCTTGCTGTAGATGAGGATGTCATCCAGATACACCACTACAAAAGTACTGGTGAAAGGTCGCAAGATATCATCCATCATCCTCATAAAATTTGTTGGAGCATTTGTCAAACCAAAAGGCATGACCAACCATTCAAAAAGACCTTCTTTTGACTTGAAGGTGGTCTTCCATACATCTATATGTTCTATTGGGACTTGGTGGTAGCCAGACTTCAGATCAATATTACTAATGTATTTGGCCCCCATGAGCTGATCAAGGAGGCCGTCAATTCGAGGAATCAGGTACCAGTTCCAAACTGTGATTTTATTTAGGGTCCGGTAATCAATGCATAGTCGCCAGGTCCTATCTTTCTTCTACACCTGTACAATTGGGCTCCCACAAGGCGATGAGATGGGATGGATGTGCCCCTTGTGGAGAATTTTTTGGATCTGCCTCCTGACCTCCTCGTTTTCCAACAAAGAGTGATTGTAGACCGACCCATTGGGTAGCGATGCACTTGGGGTTAGATCAATGGGATGCTTAACCTAGCAGTGCAGAGGTACCCCAGTAGGAGAGGAGAAGACATCTGAGTATTCTTCCATGACATTTATCCACTTGCTTCTGTTGTGTGGAGAGATTGGCCGCATAGACCCTGGATGTGGCTATGATCTTTCTCTTACTCTGATAGCAAATCATGAAGAAGAAAAATTTCCCGATTTGAGAGATGACCTTCCTGCATTGCTTGGTAGAGATCAAGGAAATAACACTAGGAGGGAATGCCTGAGGTATCCTGTACAATTTATTGTTCAAAGTAATAATAACACTACGAGGCCTATACTCATATACAACATGACATTTCCATAAATAAGGTTGGCCCAAAATAACATTACAGACTTCGAGAGGAGAAACGTCACACAATACCTCGTCTTTGAAGGGCTTGATGTTGTATGATAGTCGACACTGTTGGTTGACGCGAAGATCTCTTCATTGGATGAGCCATCCAATGGTGTAGGGATGTGGGTGCAGCATTGTCGACAGGTCTAGCCGCTTGACGACCCCTGCTGAGATGAGGTTCTTTTGGCTACCGCCAGTGCAACGGGGTGAATTTTACCCACATCTGCGAATGGAAAAGGCGCTCACCTTATTCTGGCTCGTCTAGTTCTTTAGGTTGGAGCTTGGTTGTAGAAACAATGGCACTGGGCTCCATGTTAATGATCCATCTTCCCCTTTCTGGTTCCGACTCAGAGTCAGAACCCACATCTGATTCAGAGGCTTTCACTTCGGCCACCAGTGACTGCTTTGAGCGGAAATCAACAGTGTTATGCCGAGGGCTCTTATGGAAGTCACACCACTTCCCAGTATCCTTCTTTGTCTTTTCGGTGTCCTTCTTTGCTTGCGGCTTGGACTGGTGTTCTGAGTGGGAAATCCCTCTATGGACTAGCACTTAGGGTTTTATCATGCATGCAGAAAAGACCTAAAGATTCCTACTTTTTACCATCATCCCATACCTAATCCCCATTATTCTTAAAGCAAATTCGTAGTTAAGAAGATCAAGTAAACATACCTTATTTCGGCGTTTGATATCGATCCCTCTTCACGCTTGGTCTCTCTTTGACTGCAACTCTCATCCCAAGGATGACCTGCATTCACAAAAGACAAACAAAGAACTCCACATGCATTTGATCTACAGATTAATGGGTTAGAGATTTAATCAAAATGTACGCAATAAATAATGAAAACCTCATATGGTGGGATGGGAAAAATACTTCTTTATTATTAACTTCATTAAAGCAACTTACAATGATGAAGCCGACCACTACTCCATGAACCTGGTCCTGGGCTCCTCTTCAACTGTCCTCCAACTGCTTTTCTCTATACTTCTCTTTGCACAAGGATGGCGAAAGGTTGGGACAAGGGGAATGCTCAATTGGGTATAGTCGCTTTACTATGATTTTTCTCCTTTCAAATGGGACCCTTACCCTTTCTTTTATAGGCTAGAAGGAGCTAGGTATTTGGTTGAATGACTGGCCATGCATGGCCGAAAGGTTTAGTTAACTTGCCCAAAACTGTGTGTTCCATTAACAAATTTCCTTTTTCCATTCTTTTGTAGGTACACGCGGGCTGTATTGGAGTAGATAGTGTGTACACACGTGCAGTAATGGTGCAGGGCACATGGGCCTTTATAAAGAGAGATTTTTAACCAGAGTTGTTCAGTACTGGCTTGGCAAAGAAGACATATGGGATGGCCTGATGTCAGGTAAGTATGTTTGGTGAAAATTAGGGTTATAACAGATGCCCCCTAATATGTGAGGTCAGAAGAGCATCTGATGGACGAAATACATTACCAATATTTATCAACGTACCAAACCGGTGAGCCTAGGGACCAGAATTCGGGAGGTGCCATCTGCAAAATAACAATTGTCTCACCGAGGTGGGAATACCCATGCTCAGAATGAAATAAAATCATGGCTACCAATAAAATACACTGTATATCCATGTCATATAACTATATAAAGTGTAGACGCGAGAAATACACAGCGGATCTAGATCTCAAAATCAAAAAGATATACATGTATAGTATCCATTTTCTAGAAGCTGATAAGGCTTGATGGCTGGAGATGAGGTCTTCAGAGCTCGAGCAACAACTTCAAAATATTTAAAACTTGGGTAGGAGTGTAATATGAGTGTACAAATTCACTATCCAGAGGTCCTCTACAACTCGTTGATCATGGACTAGAGAATCTTGATGATCAGACTGAAGGCTTCATTGATTTCGAACAAAGACTAGATTGGACGTTCGAGATGGCCGAGCATGAGGGAAAGAGACAAACTGCAGAGGGGCCGACTCAAGATTGGAAAAAATTCCCTTGGACAATAGCACGACAAATGATGAGACTCAGACAACATAGAATTAACATAATTTCACGAGGCAGGAGGCAACGGAAACTCTCCATATGTTTGGAAGAATAACCAAATGGAGGAGGACACAACTTAATGTAGAGAGAACAACTTCCTAAGGTAATATTAAATCCCAAGGCTTGAAAAACAAACATAAGGATGTGCTTTATCCAAGGGCGACTCATTGTGCTGCCAATACAAAGAAAATACTTTTCCCTTCCTCTTTTTGGGGTATATTTGATTTTTTTTGTCTTTTTCAATAATTTTGGAAAAGGAATAAAAGAATGTCACGTTACAAAGGAGGGATGAGTGTCGCAAACATATGAGTTCTAGGTGCAAGAACAAGACTGATGTTCAAAATAAGGACACTCGGGAAAAATCCCTCCTGGGGCCAAAGGTGTCAAGACGTAGAGGCAAAGTGCTACAGGGCTTGCATATAAGGCATGCTTTAGATGATTCAGTTGAGAGAAACATGGAGCCGACATTAGACCAAAGACCTAGGTATGCAAACGCGGTTAACAAAACACACAATGGTAACGCCCTTCGATGTAAGTTTAATGAACCCAAAGAAGGTAAGCTTGGCGGTTTTTCATATTTAGAGAGTCTGAAAAACATAAAATGAGACTCCAATGGGGTACCTTTTTCAAAGGTAGTCTAGTCGGTTCAAAAAAGGGGGTAAACTAGCACCGACACGACATCTATTCAAAACCATTTTAACGAGTGTGATAAAGACAAGATCACTCGACAATTTTTTCATTTTTAAGGAGTCTGAAAAAGGCTAAACTATGGACTCCGTTAGAAATGTTCTTTTGGACCATTTTAATGAGTGTGAAAGAATAAGGTCACTCAACGATATTTTCAATTTTAGGGAGTCTGAAAAGAGCTTAACTATGGACTCCATGGGGGTTCCTTTTTTGTAAATTTAGTCCCTCAGGCACGGAAAAGGGTTAAAATTATACCTGAGAATACTCTTCTAGCGATCTGAAGCCTCTAGAGTATACCTTTGTTTGTATAGTTGACCGTCCGGACTGAAAAAGGGGTAAACTACCGCCGGATAGATGTGACTTCAAATTTCAGTTTAACGAATGTGAAAGGCTACAAGATCGCTCGACAATCTTTTCATGTTTAGAGGGTCTGAAAAGGGCTTAAAAGAAGACCCGTTATATTTTGGGAGTCCCGAGGGTGAGGTCAAGAGTGATAAGGAATCATGCAAGTGAGGCTCAAACTCGTAATCAGGGGAAAAGCTACAGAGGACTCCCGAGCCTATAGTCGTTAGTGATAACATGGACACTATCATGCGACCAAGATCTATCTAGGGCATCCATGTTTTTTTTTTTAACATAAACGGTTATGGAGATTTATTTAAAATATGGCAGAGAGGGCTTCCTAACCCTTACAATGCAAATCAGAGCTACTGCTCTATGATTCTTCATCTAGCTAGAGAAATTGTATTACATACAAACATAAAACTTATTCTAGAGGTACCAAAACATCTTGAAAAGAAAGACTACTAATGCCGAGACAAGATCTTCCGCTGGAGCTCCTTGCAAAACTGAAGGCGATCTACTGAGCCATCAACGATCTCGTCCTTTACCCGAGTTGGTGGAAGCTTCTGCTGATGCCTCGGAAATCTTGCTAAACGCCTTAGTTAAGTCCTCAACCTTCTGCTCCAGATTACATAGACGCTTCCCTAAGTCACCCATGAGGTTGGCCGCGTCCTTCAAACCAGTGTGTATCTCATCTGAAAGTTCGTCCCTGAGATCCTGCATTTCAAAGTTGAGTAAATCCCATTTTTGCTTGTTTGTTGAGGCTCTAAGACTTTCCAATTTGGCCCTGATCAGATCTATTCTTTCTTTCGCAGTGAGAGGGGTCTTGGAGCCCGATTCCATGCCTTCTAGACTCGGATTATTCACTGCTTCCTGATGCCCTGCGATTAGCTCGTCCAACTGTTGATAAGTATTTTTCACCGAGCGGGTTCCATTTAACAGCAGACCCGCCTGTCCCGACTCGTGATCCTCACGGAGGGAATGTGATTCCAAATCTCTGAGCTGAGATCTCATCCGTCCGGTGGCTAGTTTGATTCTGATGCTTCCCCTGTCCGATGGCTTGCCCATTTGAAAAGACACATCTGGATTGGCTCTTCAATTAGGGGATCGGGTGATGAGATGTTTCCCCATTGATCTTCAACAGTCCTTTGCTTAACAAAGTACCTTGATTAGCCTCTTTATCTTCCTGTCCGTTCAACAATCTTAGCACATGATAGATTTTGTAATCATGAAGCTTCTCCAGGAGGATAAGGGTCTTTTTGTAAAGATGAGCCAACCTCATGTCCTTTGGATTTTTTTTGAGATTCAACGCATCCACCACCTGTTTAGAGTCTCCTACAATCGTTACTTCCTTGATGCCCATCTTTACCACTTGATTTAGCCCTTGCCAAAGAGCTAAGAATTCGGCTTGATTGTTGGAGGCAAGGCCGAGACCCCAGGCGAAGGACAAATTAGATGATCCAGAAGGTTCGAGAAGTATTCCTCCTCCCCCTGCCCTGCCAGGGTTGCGTTTTGAAGCTCCATCAAAGAAGAGACACCATTCGTCTAACGTCGATCTCCATTTCAAGAAATCTTGTTCTGTCATCCGGATCTCCCAATTCTTGTTTTTTGGAGGCTTGATTTGGTTGATATTCAGTTGAGTTGGCCTGAACTCCTTAAGCCAATTCCCCTTTTCATCAGTTAATGTGGCAGTGTTCTGTATAGAAGTCTTCACACTTATGGCTTCTGAAATCATGGTCTTGACTTTGATAGCCACCTGAGCTGGCATTCTTCTTTCTTCATTAAAAATCCCGTTGTTCCTTTCTAGCCAGATCTTCCAACAAATAAATTTTGGGATCCACATCCAGACCGTTTTGAGTAGATTGTTTTTTGTCAGATCGAACGGGGACATAGGCATCTAGCAATTAAAAAGCTCCTTACCCTCGGTTGGAAGAATGGAGGCGACTGGTCCCACTAGAAGCCCCCAAAATTCTTTGGAGAAGTCACAAAGGAAAAGAAGATGGGCAATGGTTTCTTATGCTTGTGAGCACAGGGGGTAGCGAGAAGGCCCTTCCCAACCTTTCCTTTTCAAGTTATCATAGGTTAGAATACTGTTGTGGATAAGGGTCCAGACAAAGAGATCCACCTTAGGGATTGAGGGGAAGTTCCATAGGGCTTTCCATGGCCCAGGATTAGGGGGAACCCACAGAATGTCTGAGGCTGCCTTATATCCAGCTGCTGAAGTGTAAGTCCCTGAGCCTGAGCCCCAACCTCTTTTGTCTTTGATTCCCGCACTTAAAGGCGATTTCCCTTGGAGGAAATCCAACAGAATTGATGCTTCCTCTTTGAGCTCTTCCAGATACTTTCCTAAATTCCAGCTTTCCCAGGAATGCTTGGCATCATTCTTCCAACGGGAAATATCCCAAAGTGTTCTGCAGTTTTTGTTCAAAATCCAGTCCTTAATGTTCCTTGTTTCTCTTAGATATAAGAGGGGTTGATCTCTGAGAATGGAGTCTTCCCAAATCCAAATCTTTGAGCCATTCCCCAGAATCCAGGTGAGATTTGTCTTGAGAAGAGGCATGGCTCTTTGACACAGGTTAAAGATCAGCGAGCCTAACCGAGTTTTTGCATGCCTCTCCAGGCATCGGTCTCTACCACCTGTGAAATATTTCTTCCTAAGTATTTGCTTGCTCCAGGATCTTTTCCCTGTGATCATTTTCCAAAGCAGATTCCCTCCCATAGCGATATTGTGGGCAGCCACATCCCTTATGCTAAGACCACCTTCCAGCTTTGGCCTCTTGACCTTATCCCATTTAACTAAGTGAAGTTTCCTTTCACAATTCTTGCCTCCTTCCCAAAGGAATCTCCGGAGCAGCTCATCAATTTTATTAGTAATTGTTTTAGGGGCGAGAAGAACAGAACATTGGTAAATTGGAAGGTTGGTTATGACTGAGTTCATCAACACCAATTTACCTGCTTTATTGAGCCAATTTGATCCCCAAGCTTGAATCTTAGTTTTGAGTTTGTCCACCATGGGCATCCAGTGGGATACGTTAGAAAGTGCTTTGAAGATTGGAATCCCCAGGTATAAAAAATTGTCCCAAACTGTTATTCCTTCCATCTCAAGAACCCGACTGATTTGCAACATTTCTCTAGGATTGCAATTCCAGCCAAATATCTTGCTTTTGAGGTAATTTATTTCGTTGCCAGAGCAGGCTTTGTAGAGGTCAAGCTCTGATTTGAAATTCTTTGCTGTTTTGAGACTGGCGCCCCCCAATAAGAGGGTGTCATCGGCAAACCGAGTGTGGCTGACCTCCTTGACTGTGGGGACTATTCTAATGCCCGAAAGAACTCTGCTTTGAAGTGCACTCTGCAATTGAAAGCTGAGCACTGAAGCTTGTAAGACGTAGAGCATGGGGGAGAGAGGGCACCCTTGCCTTAATCCTCGGGAGGCCTAAAAAAACTTGGCTGGGCGTCCATTTATCAGAGGGGCGATCCAAGGTGCAGTGATGAATGCCTTCACCCAATCTATGAACTTCTGATTAAACCCAAACCTCCTCATAACTGCAAAAAAAAAATCATGTCTCACCCTGTCAAAAGCGTTAGCTAAATCCAGCTTGACTACCATGCCTTTTTTTTTTTTTACAGCTAGAATGTATGGCTTCTTGAACTAGGATAATGTTGTCTAGAGTTTGCCTCCCTTTCACGAATCCTCCTTGATTTTCCGGAATCAATTTTGGCAAAAAAATTTTGAGCCTGTTTGCAATTATTTTGGTGATAATTTTGTAACCAGTGTTACAGAGGGAAATCGGTCTAAATCTGGCAAAATGTTTGGCCCTGTTTTCTTTTGGGATGAGAGCTAAGAAGGGCGAGTTTGTGCTACCTCCAAGTTTGTTGCAGACCTGGGCTTTCATGACCATTCTTCTTAAATCTTTTTTTATGATGTCCCAACAGTGGGTGTAGAAGCGAGCTGTGAACCCGTCCGACCCAGGCGCTTTGTCAGGGTTCATTTTGAAGACTGCTTTCTCGATTTCATTCATGCTGACAGGTCTGTTAAGGATCATATTGTCCTCTTCTGTAACCTGAATTGGAATTTTTGAAAGCGGATAGGAGTCCAACTCCAAGTCCTCTTGGTCTGGGGCTGAATAAAGATTTTTAAAGTAAGAGTGGGCCGCCTCTTTGATGCCTTCAGAGTCCATGTAAACTTGATCTTGCCAATGGATTTCGCTGATGAAATTATAATTGGTCCTTGCTTGGGCTTGCTTATGGAAGAAAGATGTATTCTTATCCCCCTCTTGAAGCCAAAGCGCCCTTGATTTGATTCTCCAGTATGTTTCCTCTTCCCTGCAAATTTTATGGTACTTCCTTTGAATTTCAGATTCATGGTTGAGGAGTTCCGGGGTCACTTGAGCTTCTTCCATGACTACCTGGTGCCTTTCCAGAATTTCCTCGATTCTTTTCCTTTCATCCATGGGCGAACAATGGTTTTTTGCCCACATTTTTAGGTTTATTTTTAGGTTTCTGAGTTTCTCTTCCCAAACAAAGAAGGGGGAACCAGTTATGGAGATATTCCAGGTACGAAGGACCAGACTTAGGAAGTCTTCCTGATTTGTCCAATTTGGACAGAATCTGAAAGGGATAGGGCCTAGTGCAGAATTAGGAAAGAGAGACAGGGAGATAGGCTTGTGATCTAAAGTGTAATGAGGGAGGACCTTGGAGGTAGCCATAAGGCCAAGAGTAAGGAAAGAGGATTGGACAAGGAATCTGTCGAGTCTGGCAGCTATGTGGCCTGGTCCTAGTCTTTTATTAGACCAAATAAATTTCCCATTAGTTGGAGTGATATCTTCCAATTCCCACCCCGAAATCAAGTCTTCAACCCATTCCCTAGTAGGGTCTCGAACAATAGACCCCCCTTTCTTTTCGACCAAAGAAAGGGTGACGTTTAGATCCCCTGCCACTACTAGATTCTCAGGGTTTCTCTGGTTAAGAAAAAGGGTTAAGGAATCCCAACATTCTTTCTTTTCATTTACTAAAACAGGAACATACAAGTTAAATAAACTTACCAGATGTCCGGAGCTCTTGTGGAGCAGCTTGGTGAAAAGCCAATGAGTGGTTGCCGCTTATTCTACTAGTTCAATCTTTGAATAATCCCAGAGGGTTGCTAGTCCCCTCGAGGCACCTCTAGCGCTTACTGCCCTTCCCGGGCCTTTCTTCCAGAATGCATTGCTTACCCGGAAGAGATCTTCCTCCTCAAGTTTCGTCTCCTGGATTAGGAGGACTTCAGGTCTTGCTAGCCTTAATAAGTCTCTCAAGGCTTCTTCTTTTATCTTGCTTCCCAGTCCTCTGCAATTCCAGGAGACAAACTGCATTATTTGCTTGAAAGAGGAGGGGGGCCACCTTTCGGTGTCTTCCCCTGTTTTGACCCCGATCTGGTGTTCACCATTTCCGTGATTGTGTACTGTGTGCCCTGGGTTACTTCCTTATAGGATTGTTCTTCTCTTCTTTTCTTCTCTATCTTTCTGCCCCTCTTTGGCGGGTCGGGAGTTCCTTTCGGGCTACTGGCTTCAGTGTCCTCCTCATCCGGGTTTTCAACATCAGTATTCGTATTCAGACTGATATTCTCCTTGCTAGAACTTATGCTCTTGGCACCCGAGGTAGGATCTACTGGGGTCACGGGCTGTTGATTTCCTCTTTCTTCTGTAGTGATTGTGGGGGTTTCTTGTGCTTCTGGGGTTTCTTGAGCGTTTTTTCTTGGATTGCCCTCTTTAGGCGGCTCCTGGTGCGTCTTGTCTCTATTTTTAGCATTCTGCGAGTTTTTCCCTCTCCTTACCCTTTGCCAGCCTTCTGCGTCCTCTGTCCCACTGACTTGTAATTTGGGGCAGTTCCTTTGGAAGTGTCCGTGCTCCTGACAATTCCTGCACTTGAACGGCAGGTGCTCGTAATCCAGTTTATGATAATGAGTCTAGGATCCTACAGTTAACTTGACAGCTTCCGAAAGTCCTGCCTCCAAATCAACTTCCACACAGATTTTGGCACAAGTATATTGGCCTTTGTTGTCAGCTTTATCAATGAACCTACCGACTCCATTCCCTATCCTTTGCAATGATTCAAAATCCCAGCAGTGCAACGAGAGGTTTGGCAGTCTGACCCAAACCGACACTTCCTTAGGCGTGTCCACCAACGGGTTAAAATCGGGGGTCCATTTGTTTAGATAAAGCCCCCGCGTCCCCATGAAATAGGGTCCATTCCTGAATACTAAATCACGATCTTCCTCAGAGATGAACTCAAATACGAAGTATCCTCTTCCGACTGGGTAGCAGGTTACTCCATGTGCTAGATTTGGTCTCTAGTTTCGTTGGATCCAATCATCCGTAGTTATGGTGGTCGGCCACAGGCCCATAAACTGACCCACTAATCCTTGTTGAGCTAACGCCATTGCGATTTTCATTGGATTCTCTTCAGGTAAGACAATTTCGGGGATTTCATCAAGTTTCTTGATAAATTTCGGAATCTCGGGGGGGGCAAACTTCTTCCCTTGACTGTGGAGTATCCTGCGAAAGGCATCTTCGATCAAGTTCGAAGGAGGGGGGGCGGGCTTCCTGCCCCCTGGCGCTGCCATGAATCTCTTTGCACCATATCAATCCCTAACGCTCACACCAACGCGAACCCTAACTCTCTCGGTAGAAGGAAATTTCGAGTAGCAGGAAAATGGATCTAGGGCATCCATGTTATGGTAGGCTCTACCACCAAATTAAGACACTTCTAAAGCAGTGATGAGAGTTTCGTGTCGCAACTCGGTGGGATCGATCCTTTGGCAAAGAAGAAAATACATCGAGATGCAGAAAGAGGAGCTGGAATCCTGACTTAAATGAAATGAGTCGATAAAATGAATTTTTACCAAAGGACCTTCAAAATGCCCCAACTCTCAATTTTTTTTCCAAATACCCAAAGTAATATTTCCCGTGATCATCCCGAGAAAACTCCTGAACCATCTTAAATGAGTTTCAATTTAGAAAAAATGACAAAAGGGGCCGAAAATTGACAAAAAAGGGCCAAAAACCTCTATAAATAGAAGCTGGCATCTCATTATCACCATTGTTAATTTAGAAATTGACTAAAATACAAAACTACCCCTTTGTGAAAAGAATTGATTCTGAGAGCTTCGGTGGACGAAACGACCATCTGTTTGGACCAAGTAAGTATAAACTCTCTCCTCTTGCAAATTAAATCTTTCTTTATGCATTTAATTTCATGTTTTGGGGGGGGCGTCGACCCTCAAAAGGTCAGCCCTAGGTCCACACGGGCTGTCCAATGACAGACCATGTGTACACTCGGGCAGAGTAAAAGCTGTACACGTTTACATGTGACTTTCATCATTACAGCCTGTGTGGACCTTTTATTTAATGGAAAATTTTAAAAAAAGAAAGGGTTAACCCTCCTGAACTTGTTTTTTTGCAGGATGTATGTTCACTGGAGGGAAAGAGAGCATGAGGAGATTAGTGCATTGGTTGGGAATGATCCCAATGTTGTTGCTGCCTTAATGCAATGTGGGCTGCTAAAATTCTTCCTATGTCCTTTTATGCGAGCACAACCTAGGCTACTGAATGCCTTGGTTGATTATTGGCATCCCGATGCAGAGGGCTTTATGCTGGAGGGGTAGTCGTTGGTGCCAACGACCGAGGACATATACTTTTTGACTGGCCTCTCTTGGCGAGGGGAACCAATCAACTTCCGTACGTTTCCCTTAGGGCCGCATAACATATCCGAGTTGATTGGACTCTACTGTGAAGCAGGTACAGATAGGATGAGCTCGCAAGTGTTGATAAGTAAGATCTATGACTTATCACTAGAGGCTATAGTGTTGCTTATCATGCAGATTACAGGGTCTGTCACTTTGCATCAGGCTTCTCGTTCATAGATGAACTGTGCAATTTAGTGCTTGAATGCACATATTTTTGATTGGATCACCACATTGTTGGACTGTATGAAGATACAACTGGCAGACTTTCATTCGCAGACTCAGAGGAACTTTGGGTTTAGAACCATTATTTTCTCTTTATTCTTTGAAAGAGTGCCCAGTTTCAGTCCTCGAGAGGTGGTATGGGGACATCAGGCTTCTCTTCCTTCGATATGCACATGGGCAGTGTTACTGCCATGACAGGGGGGAGGAAGGACCAATGAGTCCTTTGATGATAACTTTTTTGCTTGGTTGTCGCGACAGATCCCAGTCATAGAGGATTACCCTTATGCTGGGATTGATTTCTCGAGAGACCCTGAGATACCGGTACCTCCTGGCGAGGAGCGAGGAGAGATGGGTAAGTTTTCATTATTTTTTTTTTTGTGAAACATATGTAATTTTTATGTTGTTTTTTATATATATCATTTTTTTGTACCAGAGTATTTGATAGATATGTGTCTATTATGTGCAGATGTGGGACTAGTGCGACCTACATATTATGCGAGGAACAAGCATCGTCCTCGGCCAGGGGCCGCACCCGCCGCTGTAGGGGGACCAACAACAACAAGAGAGCTTCCAGCCGGTGAGGCTGAGAGGGTTTTGAGACGAGTTGAGTGAAATTTTACCTTGCTCACTCACACAGTCCCCATGGCAGAGATTGAGGATTTTCCACCATCTATGCAACCTCATGTAGTGGGGGCACCACAGACATATGTCCGACTGTTTCAGCATTTGGAAAATGCTGTTGATCATTACAATAGGGCCTGCAACCCTTGACCTTAGTTAGTCTAGACTTTTCACGTGCCGAGAGCACTACTTGTATATATTTTTTGAGGGCATAAGCTCCATGACTCGGTACTGGTCATATTTTTGAGGCACTTGCATCCACCCATGTACTCTGATGATTGTGATATTATATATGAATTTTTATGTCTTTTTATGTCTTATGGATCATATTTTCCTTTAAAAATTTATTTGCATGTTTATGTGTATATCTTTTTTTTTTTTTTTTTAATATGTGTGCGAGATGCCACTTTAAGATTTGATTAGCTAGAGTATCTGTAATTTGGTTTAATCTCCTAGGAACATGAAAATATGTAATATATCAAAGCTTCATTCTAAGAGACGTACCCTAAGGAATCGTCGGTGCAGAGTAGGATGATGAACACAGTAGACTCTATTTAACTAAGACACAACCAGTTGAGCGTCTAAATACACCCGGAGATGAGAGATACCGAATGACAGGGTGTCACGAAGCAACTCAATAACTGCGCTATATTCGACGACATTGTTTGTGGTGTCACCTAAACATATACCTCCTGAAGATAATAACTGGCCTTGAGGTGTAAAAATTACCCAAGCTACGGAGGCAAACCTCCGAGTGTGCCGACTAGCGCCATTTTCATACCCAACGAACACCTTTGATTCACTTGTCATCTGCCACAGTGACAAAAGATAACATAAAAAATGACACGTCCCTAAAACCAAAAGAAACCATAAATTAATAGTACAAAGACTATACATATGTTACAAAAATTTACCCAAGGTGACGTACCTATGAGTAATACTTCTTGAGGTAGAGCCCATTTCTAGGCTTCGCTAAAGCATTTCCCTCAAAGTCTACCAGACGATAAGCGCCCTTTTTTAGAATCTCTTTTACGATGAAAGGTCCAAACCACATGGGTTTGAATTTGCCTACCCCCAGGGAGTGCTTATCTTGGTCATAGACTAAGACAAGGTCACCTTCAAAGAAAATCCAAGGACGAACGGACCGATCATATTGACACTTGAATTTTTGTTTGTGAGCCTCATTAGCCAGGGCCGCATCATGACGCTGCTCATTGAGTCACTCAAGGTATAATAACCACTCTTCAAGTGGAGAAGTGTCTGGCAGTAACTATACTACCAACTTTAGGGATGTGATCTGACATTCTATAGGCAAGACTGCTTCCATCCCGTAAATGAGTTGAAAATGTGAGAATCCGGTTGCAGTCTTAACAGATTTTCAGTAAGCCCATAACGCCAAGTATAACATCAAATGCCAATTTGACTTGGCCGAATTGATCGTTCTCTATAGGATGGTCTTAAGAGATTTATTTACAGCTTCCACCTGACCATTTTCTTGGGGGTAGTAGGGTGATGAATGTTCTTGCCGCAACCCAAGATTTGATGTTAATTTGGTCATCATTTGGTTCTGAAAGTGACTGCCATGGTCAGTGACAATCTCTCTCAGGATGCCAAAGCTTGCAATTATCTGGTTGAACAAAAAGAGAGTTGCAATCTCTCCATCATTTTTAAACGTTGGCATAGCTTCGACCCACTTCGTGAAGTATTCTACGGCTACAATGATATAACGGTGCCCCCTTGCTGAAGGAGGGTTTCATGTAGTGTAATTAATCCCCCACTTGGTGAAGGGACCAACTGTGATGATAGGAAACATGGGAGCAAGATGTGCCCTCATCTTCCTAGAGAAGATCTGACACGGGTGTCACTTCTTGACCGATTCGATACAATCTTTAATTAGTGTCAGCCAGAAGTAACTGGCTCGTAAAATCTTTTGGGTTGTTGCCAACCCAAACAAGTGACCACCACACGCTCCAGTATGGCAATCGTTAAGCAGAATTTCCGCTTCTTCATGAGTGAGGCATCAACGAAGAATGAAATCTACACCTCGACGATGGAGAGTGTCCTCGAGGATGAGATAATTCTTGGCCTGATGATGTATACGACGACGTTCATCACGAGAAACAGAGGTGGGGCACTTCAAATTATGGAGATAGACAAGAATATCTCCATACCAGGGGTCTGAAGATGCTATCAAAAACATATCTCCTCAGATAGGCGATTCTTCGGGCACAACATCACCTTACTCGACCAGAAGTTCCAAGATAAGTTCCACGAAGACTAGTGACTTTTTGGATTTCGCCGAAACGAAATATAAGTCAAATTCCTAGAGGATGACTATCCATCTACTGCTCTTTCTGCCGATTACCCGTCGTGTTAACACGTATTGAAAGAGATTCACGACGACAATGACGGTGGTCTTATGAAACATAACATAATGACAGAAACGTTGGACAACATGGACTGCTGCCAATGCTAGTTTTTCGATATGAGAATAATTGAGTTCTAGTCCGACGAGGCATCACTTTAGGTAATAGATCACATAATATGAGAGCCAATCATCCTCCTGAACTAAGACCATGCTGATGGTTGACTCTGTTGCAACCAAGTATAATAAGAAATCTTTGTTATAATTGGGTGGTCGAAGCAGAGGGGCAGTTGTGAGGACATGTTTCAACGTTGAGAAGGAGCATTGAGCGACATCGTCCCAATGAAAAGGAACAACTTTCTTCAGTAAACGCTTAAATCCCTTTGTGATCTCGGCATAGTTGGCGATGAAACACCTCAAAAAGTTCTCCTTTCCTTGTAGACTTTGAAGTTGAATGATTGTGCATGGGGGAGGCAACTAAAATATTGCCTCAACCTTGAGAGGATCGATCATGATCCATGTTGTCGACACTATGAAACCTAACAAACGTCCTGATGTTACACAAAAGCTGCATTTGTTTGGATTCAAGCGAATTCGGAAGTAGTGACACCGCTCAAAGACAAGTCAGAGGTGAGTGGGATGATCCGTTCTCTTGCGAGATTGTGATGCTAAATCATCTAAATAGGCTTTGACTATATGCTTGAGATCATGGAAAGCAAAAGACATGGCCTGCTGGAAGGTAGCTCCAGCATTTTTGAGACCAAAAGGCATCTTACGATATGCAAATGTACCCCATGGACAAATGAATGCAGTTTTATGTTGGTCTTTATGTTTGATTTGTATCTGATTATATCTAGAAAAACCATCCATGAAAGAAAAGGCCTCACAACCTGCACATTCATCAATTATCTGGCTAATGAAAGGTGTGGGAAAATTATCTTTTGGACAGGCCTTGTTCAAATCATGGAAGTTCATACATACACGAATCATGCCCTGTTTCTTGTTGACCGACACAGGATTTGACATCCATTGGGTCAAATGGATAGGATAGATAAAACCGACTTTGAGCAGTTTCTTGACTTCAACCTTAATGGCTGCTGCTTTCCTGGGATTAACTGGATGAAGCTTTTGCTGAATTGGCTTGGCATCCATATAAGTTTTGATTTCATGTTCGACTATTTTTGGATCAATGCCTAACATTTCCTCATAAGACCAAGCAAAAACCTCGTGGAATTATTTAAATAAGTCTGAGTAGATTTGAATCTCTTCGGGGGAACAATTAGCTCCTACGAAAACATTCTCCACGATGCTAAGGGTGCTGGAGATATTAATCGGTATAGTTTCAACGATAGTTTCCATATTACCCTTAGCATAAACCTCATGTGTAGCCAAGGGATTAATAGGGAAAGACCTATATCCAGTCATAGTCAAGGTGAATTCCCCTGCTTTGATTCTACTTAACTCTGGGAGGAAGTATGATCTGTGACGGAGATCATCCCAGGGTTTGTCCAGACTAGTCATTGCTTCAATGATTTCTTCCTCTGAGGGAAAGACTAAGTCTAACGAATCGGTTTGTCTGGACTAGTCATTGCCCAAATAGGCTCTGGGATCAGATCTAACTCTTGTGCAGGAGTATGATCGGTGTCAGATGAATATTGCTGGACTAAAAAGTAC
This sequence comes from Picea engelmannii, assembly GCA_009831015.1. Taxonomy (NCBI): domain Eukaryota; kingdom Viridiplantae; phylum Streptophyta; class Pinopsida; order Pinales; family Pinaceae; genus Picea; species Picea engelmannii. The sequence continues at coordinate 4,072 of ML855385.1, read as the reverse complement.
ACTGCCTCTACCACGGACAAGGGCATGGACATACCATGGTGCCCTGTTCCTTTCATCATGGCCGATGGGGAAGGAAGAATCCAGGGATTGCTGAAGTAAGTCATGCGAAATGACGAAACTTGGAAAATCTCAACCTTATGGTGGTCAGATACAAACTTGACATCACCTTGAGGAGGCGGGTAATCGAAAGTACCCATCAAATATGGGCACAAACCAACCCCTACGTTAACGATGCCCAGTTGGGGGTTTTCAATCATCGGGACCGTGCATGCCCCCAATGAAGGGTCATGTCTGGAGAAGGATAATTGATCAATGGTCACGATCCGACCTTCGTGTGGAAACAACAAGACCTGAAAAACTGTAGAAACCACTGCTTGCATGGCATATGTCCAACTCCTATCTAACAACAGATTGTAGTCGAGGGATGCGTCGACTACTTCTACTTCGACACACACAGTCTTCCCTCCTAACTGTATGGGAAAAGAGGGGATGATGCCATGTGGTCGAAACAAATGACCGTCGAAAGTGGTAAGAAGAGTAGGTGATGGAGAAAAAACAGGTTGGCCAATGGCCTTCCAACACGCCAACAACATGACGCATGTCGAGGCGCCCTCATCAACCACCATGCGGAAAATGTTCCAAGTAAATGTTTTTGTGGGGTAAGCCACTACTATCTGAAATGATACATGGTCAGGGAAACGAGGTTTTAAGTTAGTTTTATCCAGCATGATTTTTCCCCGATTACAAGTCTCAACAGATTCTAAAGTGACTAGCAAATCTTTCCTCTAGGAAGGTCAGCTCTGGAGGACCTCCAAAGAGGACATCGCACAAGGGGTTTGAGATAAATCCTCCACCACAGAATAGTTCTGGGTGGCCCTTGTGTTTGGGTTGTGAGAATCTTTCTTGAATGCACCTTTTGGGATGCGTGTCATTGTTTCNCCCAAAGTCTTCTCAATCTGGAGAGGAAGAGATGGGATTTCAGATTCTTTGCCTTTCTAAGAGGTGCTTGGATTACTATAGTAATGTGCTCTAGTCGATATAAAAGCATCACCTTTCATCATATACACATTCATGGATGCAGGATTGTTCGAAGACGGAGAGGGTCCTTGAATGCCCCCTTCCACGCTTGTAGAGGCTTGGGTTAGGTTTTTCCCATGTTGGAATGGATTCGTTAACACAACAGGCTATTGCTGTGTCACAAACTTTTGGGCCTCTGCAAGATGAGGGCACTAGTGGGTCGGGTGGTCCTTCGCACACAGGTTACACAGATACTTCGCCTTCCATTTTTCAGTGTTTCCCCCGCCAACATTATTAGTGGGTTTCTTATCCCCCTTACCCTTCTTTCATTGTTTTTTCTTTCCATCAGGTTGCTGGGTGGGCTTTGGATTTTTTGATTGCACATTGTGTACATACGACATTTGGGTAGGGGGAGCAGCTGAAACAATGGTTTGGTTGGCTGCTGTATGTTGTATAGACAATTGCTGCATTTGTTTTGTCAGTTGTTCAGCGGGCTTGGTTTGTGCTGAACCTACAATACCATCGACATGTAGTTTGACTCTCTATCTGGGTTTATCAAGTATGGATTGTGGTGCATCAAGAAAAACCTCGTACAGTAAACCAGACTGAGAATAAATTATCTCAATATGCTGAGCTCTCATGATGCCATCTTCTTCGGAAAAAACTCCCGACGTTGCTACGTCTTTGGATACCTCTGGGACCAAAGACTTAAGGACCACTCAAGTAGGAATGCTGGTGGGACTGGTACCTTAATCAAACTCTTCCGGTGTCTCCACTCTCGGATGTGGTCAGAGATATGGTCCTCTTTTGTCTATTCGAAATTGGCCAACAATTCTGTGTCGGCGTCGTATCTCACAGGTAATTGGAAATGGTTTAGGAATGCCATTGCCAATTCGCCGAAGGAATAATATCTCGAGCGGTCGAGCTCGATGTACCATTTCGCAGCACTCCTGATGAGAGTGCATTGAAACAATCACAATTTTACGGAGTCGTCTTTCAATGAATTAGACGAGCACCAAGGTGGAAGGTGGTCACATGATCCCCTGGATCTTCGTTAGGCTTGGCCTCGAACTTTGGTATGTCCGAAGGAAATTTCGTCGGTATAGGAGGCCAACGTGGATCGTGACAGATGGGGTCGTTCGACAATCTTGTCAAGTCTAGCAAATGTAAGGTTGCGAAGAAAGGTATCTTTGGATAGTGTTGCTGATAACCATGGAAAAAGGGGCCTAGAGTTTGGTTGGCGCCAGGTTGCCAAGAAAAGTTGGGTTGTTGGCCGGGGTTCTAGTAAAAACCATGGCCATGACCAGCATACGGATTTTGCGTGTGAGTAGACATCATTGGCTGATTCCCGAAATAGGACGTAGATGGTTGGGTGTGCATAACATTCAGAGGACTTTGGGAAGGGTTTCCCCATGCCGATCCCATGGGCATAGGCATAGCACCTTGTCTGGGGTTCCATTGGTTGTGAAGAGAATTTCCCCAGATTGTCATTCTTGACGAGGGAACTGATCCTTGCTAAGAATTCCAAGGTCCTGATGTGGAATAATTTCTTGGGTTTTCCCCCTGTGCAGTAATAGTACCTTGCATAAGATTAGGTTGGCCATAACTGGGGTTGCCCCCGGTCGAGAAAGCAGCTGATGAGAAAGCATTATTACCAAATGAATCTAACAAAGAAAACAATGTCGACCCTACCGGTGTATTATGAGAAGGTGGTCCTTGACTCCCTACTCTAATTGAACTATGGTGTGTGCTTGGCCCAGTGGATTGCTGGTGGGTACCACCGAGTGAAGGGGATGAAGGAGGTATATGACCTCCCCCGTAAGAGAAAGCATTAAAAGGAGCTGAAGTGCCCCCCATGGGTCCTTGCAGAGGAGCGTTAGAGCTCCCTGCCCCCAGACCAAAAGTTTGTAAAGTGGAGTAAGATAGTACAGGGCTGGTACCTGTGCTAGGCATCCCGTATGAGAACGAAGGTCCTATCATAATCTGTGTGAAAGGAGTAGTAGCCGTCGACAAAGATGGGATCGGGCCACTGCTCGAGGTAGAGGCAGTCGAGACCGTGGTGGCTTGGATTGGTGATGGTGGGGTAGGAGGTGGAACACCCCCTGTGACGACAACAATGGTAGGAATATTAGGATTCCCAGAAGAAGAGACAGGATTAACCTCCATTACCATATTCTTTAAAGGTTCTGAAAGGTCCTTTAATAGAGGTTGGTCGGGTGTGATTTCTGGTGACCCAGTCGCTTCAAAAGACCCTTGTTGGTCTAGCTTCCACCTTAGCGGTGGAGGGGTGGCTCCAGTGTAACAGGTGGAAAGCCAGGAATCCTTTGTGACTGGCAGAGATCGTGATCCTCCACTGTGTGAGAAGATCAAAGACACACTAGGGATTTCTATTCGTTAAAAAACAACACACTAGAAAATTCCCTACAAGATAAAACAAGCAAACACTAAACTAGTTGGAAGAACAGTTACAACAACCAACACTAGAGCAACTTACCGGTGCAAGTGAAACTCGAACACAGAATCACCCTCCGGGTATACTCTACAAAGCGTGGCCTGATGTCTATCCTAGGTACCGCGGTATACCCCCGTAGTCACCTGTGTATGTCCCTAAAAAATATAAGCAACTAGGTTGCCAACGCGTGAACAATCACCAAGCGGGTACAGTCGACAGTCGGGTAGACCACAATGAGCAGGGTATCAAGCCCGAAACATGTCAAGGGTATCGAAATCAAGTGGTCTGAAAGACAACTGAGGACCTCAAACGGATTCGAGACCCATGAAGATGCGTGACAAATGCAATCGACGAAATCCCAAGACAAGCCCTCTATATGTGTTCTCCACTACAATTGGTCCGAATTTGGAGGGGTTATCTCCGCTACCTTTCTGCACGCGACCTCGTGTTTATCCCCTGTGTTAGAGGGGGGTCCCGGATAACTTTCACGACACTGGACTTTTAACACTCCCTAGCTCAGACTCCAATGTTTGATTTAATGGCCTTGAAGAGTTTCCTCTCCAACCTAATTCAAGGCCCTAACCTTAAACTAGTTGGTTGACC
>ML855384.1:311-28330 GCA_009831015.1 Picea engelmannii | reverse complement strand
CTCTAGAAAATAGGATCGGGGGTTTTGTGGATATTTTAAATAGGCAGAGGAAAGACTTTGTTCAGGTCAAAAAATTGGAGATCCAGAGGGCTTGTTTTGTGAAACTCCTTGTAAAGGCATTTATGTTCTATTTGACACTTAATCGCAAAGGCATATGGATGGTTAGACACTCTTTTCTACTATGTTTTTCTGTCTTCATGCTTGAATTCATTATTCTGACTGCAATGCATTTGTTTATTGATTGATAATTAATACAGTAAAGAATTTGTTGTGGGAATTAAGTTCAAGTTTTGATTTCAAGCTGATGTTCTTGTTTCTTTATGATATTCAGAGACAAGAATTTATGTGAAGTTGACAAATTGAAGGCTTCATCCTCTCTTTTTCTTATTGGTTTAATCCATCTATGTGCCTACCTTTTACTCAGTCGATGGGATATACTATGTTATGATCTTGATTTTCATGTTATGTTCTAACCTTGAGCCAGTTTTCAACCACCTTATTCAAAAAACCAAATTATAAAAACCTCCTAAACATTTTGCAATAAACTGATGATGCCCTAGCTTGCCCTCTCATAGTCAAGTGCAACTTTAGGGACTAACATCTTTTGGCGTCGTTGTCGGGGATGAAGAAACGAAGATATCTTCCCTGGGGAAACGACAAGATTAGATTCAAATCTTGATGGTGAACAAGATTTTGGACATTATTTAAGACTGTGATTATTCACCTAGCGACTCCTCTGCAGTAGATTCATAGTCTTAGTTTGTCAGTGACCTATTACTGAGAGAGCTAGAGCAATGAGGTATATGGTTGGGTGGAACATCTGACATCCATAGCTAGTCGATGTGGTCATTTGATAAAGATAAGTGTTCTCTATGAATTTCATTTCTGATGTATTATTTATTTATCTAATACTATATATTGCATGAGCCTGTAATGGTTAATGTGCTTTCTTGATTGTGCATGTTCTTGTGTCACGTATATTTTTTTTCTTTATTTACTTAAAATTATATTAGAGATTCAAATCCATTCAAGAATGTGAATTCTTGAGGTACCCAATTATGGGTACATTACACTCTCAAATGATAAAGCATGCAAAGAGGAAGTCTATGGAACAAACCATGTCTAGTCCAAGGGTCCTCCCCTAGTCTAACTTTATTCTCATTCCCAACTTGCCATGCCAACCAACTCCCAATGACTAGGAAGGCTAAAACCATGGCCTTCCATATGATGGAAACATTACTTATGTTTTTGTCTAGTTTTCTAATCCACTCTTCAATTATCTTTGGCCAAGTATATTTATGGCTCATTGTTTTACACCAGAAACCCTAACCTTAAAATAGCCTCCATACACTCTTAGTTGCAAATGCCTTGGAGAAGAGAAACATATTTTTTAATCCCTAACCTCCCATGTTCTTTGGTATTTCCAACCTCTTATGTTTAACTAAGGGCATACCTCTCTTTTCTCTACAACCTAACCAAAGAAGCCTTTAACTCAACCTTCTTATTATTTCCAAGACTCCCATAGGGATCTAGGCTAAATACATGTAATAAACGAGGATGGGCTCGAATATTGATTTAGTAAGTACAAGTTGCCCCCCCCCCCGATAGCCACCTGAAACACCAAACATTAATCATCTTCTCATATTTTGCAATAAACCGCCTCCAGACATTCTTCAGGTAAACACCATTCATGATAATAAAAAAAAACCTAAGCACTTTATCCATCTTCCAAGTTAACATGGTTGTAAGGAAAAATAGTAGAAAATAAGATCTTCTCTTCATCATAAATCCCTACAAAATAGATAGAGGATTTATCTATGTGTACCATCCTCCCCATGGATGGACAATAGAGATTGAGGATTTCCTTAAGCTTCAAACTGTCTCTTTTTCTGCCTTCATAAAATATCAAGATATCATCAACAAATAACAAGTGAGAAAGGAAAAAAATATTTTCAACTTTAATTCCTCTAAAATTTCTTGGTTTCTTTACTTCCAATAAATCCATACTAAGTCCTTTTGTCATGCTTAAGGACAAAAAAGGAGACAAGGGGCATCATTTCCTTAATCCCCTTTTTGGTCTAAAAAGCGTTGTGGTAGAGTCATTGATCATAACAAAAAAGGAGATAGTTGAAATATAGTTCACAAAAGTTACATAGAATCACAAGTGAATTAGAATCCAACGAAGATACAACCAAATCACTTGATCATAGGCCTTAGATAAATTAACCTTTAACACCGTTGCCTTGCCTTGTTTTAATGGAGTGAAGATCCTCACGAGCCACACAGATGGCTTCATGGATTTGTTTGCCCTCTAAAAATCCAAATTGTTCAACAAAGATATACTTTGATAACAAAGATTTAACCCTTTGAGCTATGACCTTTGCAATCATCTTATAGATACAATTATAGAAGGAATTAGGCCTATACTCTCCAAAATACACATGGTTGTTTGTTTTGGAATCAAGAATATAAATGTAGCATTAAAAGAAGTTAACATCTTCCCCAAAGATATTTTTTCCTCTACTACCCTAAAAATATCTTCTTTTATAATATCTGAGAACCCTAAAAAAAACTCCATTGGTCATCAATCAGGGTCTAGGCTTTTGTCCTTCTGGAAATTATGTAGAACAACCTACAATTCTTTCTTAAATATTCCTTCCATTAATGTGATTTTATCTTCATCATTAAAAAATATGGGAAAGTAAGAGGTCATCCTAATAACCTAAGCTATGGTGGTTCTACCTTCATCCTTGTAAATTTGTTTGAAATGATTAACTCTAGCCCTAGCAATATCCTCAAATTGTGTGGCTAGGGTCCCATCATTTCTTTCCACTTTCCATATGGTGTTGGTGTTCTTCCTATGACTAGCAAACTTATGAAATAATTTTGTGTTCTCATCTCCCTACTCTAGCTTAAGAGGGTGACTCTTTAGCCTCCAAGAAGATTTTTTTTTTGCAAGGAGCTTCCTCCTATTTTCTTTTAAAGCTATCATTTTTACTATTGTTTCCCCATTTAGAAAACCAACATTCTGCTTGCTATACAATACCTCCAACTTTTGCTCCACCTCAAAAAGTACCTTAGCATATTTTTGTTTTTTAAATGTGTTTGAGATATGACTACTTGCTTAAGACTCTTCAAGTTGGTAGTAAATTGGAGGCAAACATATTCTCTTTGGGAATCATAATAGGTTTTCCAATGTTCTTGAACCAAACTTAAGAAATATTCCTTGGCCAACTAAGTAGGATTATTTAAAAGGACTAGGAGGCCTTCTACCAATAGTGGCCATCTCCAACAATATTAGGAAGTGATTGGATTCTAAACCAGATTCCACCCATTACCAAACTATGACCTCCTCTAGAAGTAGAGACTCATATACCAAAAATTTGTCTAAATGTTTGGAATCTCGGTCATCCCTCGTTCTTTTGTTCCTTCAAGTCAGTTTTAGTTTGACATGATTAATGTCAATTAAAACTACATCATCAAATTTCCTCACAAATTAGTATGTTAGGGGATCCACACAAACAAAAGGACCCAAAATTTTGAATCCCCCAAAGCAAAATTTATATCCCCCCATAAAATTGTATTACCTCGAAACATCCAATCCCAACTGAAAAACGAGTCGTAGAAGGTAGTTTTGTTGTAGTAAGGTCCATAAACATTTAGAACCTTAATCTCCACTCCCAATTCTTGAGAGAAGAGAGAAACTCCCAAACCCGAGACAAATGACCAACTATCGATGAGAGAAATTGATTTCATTTTCCAACCCATTGTGACTCCCCACATATCTACCACGAGAGTCAATGTACAAGAATTCACACCCTCCAAGCATCTTCCCAAGTTCATAGACAACTTAATCTCCTTATTCCATAGTCTCTTGTAGTAGAAGTATATTAGGGAAAATAACCTGCACCACTCTTTTAAGGGATAGTTTTTTTAGAAGGCTACCGAGGCCCTTGCAATTGAAAGATAGACAGATCACGGGGAACCCCTAAAACATGTACTGTTTTCTTTAAGGATCCCCTCCAATGTGAGTTGTTTTCTAGCCAATGTTTCATTTTTTTCCCTATCCAGGCTTGTGAAATGTAGGACCTCCTGCTCCCACTAGTACATCTAGCACCCTTGCCAAAATTTAACCCTAACCTCCCTTCAATACCTCCATCAAGAACTACCATACCTAGTTTTCGAGGCCATGGGTTGTACTTATGAGGGGACTCCTAAAAATCCTTAGATGATGAACAACAATCTTTATCCTCCCTAATGGAATAAACATGTTCTTTTAGGACTTTTTTTATCCTTCAACCCTAAGTGCACATGCATATGGATTATCTAAGGGAATCTAGAAATCCTCTTTGGTTTTATAACAAGTATTTAGAAAGTTCCCTTTCCTTTTGGAAGAACCCAAATTTATTGTGACTAGCAACCGAAAATCAAATTTCCACCTTGAGAGGGACCATCAATTGAAAAAGCAGGGTTTTTTGGATCCTTACCTATGACAAAGGGGACTATAAGTTGTTGAGGCAAGCCATCCATTGAAGCCTCTTTAGAATTGAGCTTGAAGGACTGACCCAACCAATGAAGAGGGTCCCATAATGAAGCCACGTCACCTCCTCCAAGATTTGCACTCCTATCACCCTTAGACTCTAAATTCTTTCATCCACCCATGATCTGAACCACCAAGATCTCAGCTAGATATGTATGACACATACCTTCGGCCTCCGTTGAGACACCTCGCTCCACTAGCTTTTGACTCCATCCTTTCTTTCAAAACAAAAACTGATAATCAACAACCAAATGCCCATAAACATGACATCTCAAGTAGTGAAAAGGAAGGCCCATATAATACAAGGTTTGAACAATTTCAACATCCTCAACCTTTAAAATAATCTACTCTACTAGACCTTCATGGAGGTCATTGACAACTAAGATATGAGCTATGAATATCAACCCAAACTCTTTAAAAGACATATATACGTCATAGAAATACCCTAGGGTATTCCTAACAAGCTTCAATGGCTCTAACAACAAGAATTCCATCCTTGAGCCTAGGAGCTTAACCCAAACCAAGGTTGAGGTCATCATTTTTTAGTTCCTATCAAAGAAAGGTGACCATATTTTCAGTGGTTGTGGAGCTAACCCCCACTTCCAAATACTACCTAAAACCTTTCCCACATTTGAGCTTGAGCGAAGACAAAAAGACAATCATCCTTTGGACAATAGAAAAAAAGATGGATTATACCCCAAGAGAGGTTACCGGTTCAACCTCAGCCACTCCTGCAAAGACTTGTCACCCATTTAGTGCTTGTGAAAACAAACCGCCAACACAAACTCAATGACTATAACCACTTCATTAAGTTTAACTTCTTTCCATAAAACCAAGTTTACAGGGTCATTGTGTTTCTTAATGCATTTTCTTCATTTCAAGCTACCACCTCCTTTTCATTTTGTGTTGATGTATCCCCTGCCATTGCTTCACCATCTGACTGCGAAGGTGCCACCAGGTTTGACCTAGAGTGGAACTTACTATCAATTATATCACTCCCACAAAAAACATTGAGATCTAGTGAAGCACCAATGAACCCAAAGTTGAACTCAGAAGCCACATAATAGTTTTCCTTGTAAGTTTTATCATAAACAACAAAAGGGGAACACTTGATCTCACATTCGAAATGAAGACTCGTTTCTAATAAATGTGAGTTATTGCACACTCACTTGGATCAGATAAAAAGATCTGAAATAGTACCAAGATAATTCCCATCCTCTCCGAGGACTAACAAAAAACTCCCATCCTCTCCGAGGACTAACAAAAAACTCCCATCCTCTAACTCAACTGCATACACCACTGTCCAATTAGTGTAGGTGTTCTTACACCTTTTAACAACCTCTTGTCCTTAGCGCCCACGGAAATATTTTTAGCCACTTTTTAGAGTGTTTCTAATGTTTCAGCCTCCAATGGAAATGACCCCAAGGATGAAAATATATGGAAGCCAACTCCTACCTCACTACGAAAACCTTTCACACAAAGATCATACTAAATTCGACAGGCCTCATAGGGGTTGGAAGTGTATTCAATGATCTCATTCTCCATGCTACAAGCCCTAGAAACCCCACATAACGCTTGTAATCTATTAGAGACTTATAACCTCATGAAATTGTTTGAAAATTTATACCCCATATTGTCATGGTTCTTATCTTTGGGCATTAGGGCCCGCTCGGGGAATACAATTTGTCCAACTCTCTAGCCCAAAAGCGAGAATGAGAGTGTTAGTTCCTTTCCCACCCCACATAAATATCAACAAACAAAAACGTGTTCATATGTACATATTGTTATCCCTCGAGATGTTCCAATCTGTTGTTGGAATGATGCAGAGGCACCCCAGGGGCCAAGACTCAGGATGAATCTTAAGGCTAGATTTGTAGTAAGGTAATTGTGCAATGATTGGGAATTTTTCCCCTCTCTCTCTCTCTTTCTCCTTTGAAATATAAGGACTTTGAACAGTATCAACTCAGATGACAAATGTTCTCAACTATCAGAGGCATATGTCTACAGTGTTTCAGACAACCAATCTTAAAAGGAAGATGAAATGGTGGATTAGAGGAAAAACCAAAATAAACATACAGGGCACTGTTAAGAATGAATCGTGTAGCCTATGTGAAATGAATAGTGTGCTGAGCAATTAAGAATTTAACAGCTCTAACAAGTGTAAACAGATCAATATTAAACATATGCTTCAAACAGTTAACACCTACACTCAAATTCAAGGAGGTGCCCTCTACATATCATTCAAATGCATAAAGAGTTGATAAGAAATGGCCATTCATTCAAAGGAAATAACTTCTATATCAGGATTAAACATCATGTAGTAACATTGAACGCAAGGTATAATATGTTGTCTGAGATTTTATAAATCAGATTTGATACAAGAAAAGCAAAAATGGGAGGAAATGTTTTACAAGAACACAATACTGTAAGGAGGGATTACAGACTAAAACTTAAATGCAGGGGATGAATCTATGGTTGTCTGTTGCATTTACCAATTGACTGTGCTCAAGGTTTTTGTGTGGTTGAACAACTCTGGTTACAAGAAACTCTTTAACTCCCTAAAGTGTCGACCTTAACAATGGGTGCCTTCATTGTATTTTATTCCTCTTACTCATGCCCTAAAATTGCTTCTTGAAAACATTTCCAACTTCTTGAATATTCTTACGGCTTCTTGATTCTTGAGCGGTTTTCCTCAAGGTAAAAATTGAATAAATTACTTTCACCTACTAGATTTTCGTTATATTGAGATCATAGGACAACTGGTAATTCACAAGCCAAGATATTGATCACACCCTATCCCTGAAGAGTCCCTGTAACAATTTCCCTCGCTGCAACAAACTTTAAATTATAACGACAGAAATCGCATGACTCAGTAGCATCAGATCACTTTCGGCGAGAAATCTCAGTCGTCGATCTTTAAGTATTGGACTTTGTATCATTCGAAGGTTGGCTCGACGCCCGATGTATCGGCGATTGAGGTGTCAACGATCGGGGTATAGTTGTGATCAAATCTGGGTCGTTTATCTTAGACCGAATATAAACCCTCCATCATGGGCCAAATCAAATCTAGGTCGTTAATCCACCTGTTACCACAACTTGAATCCTTTAAACCTTGTCGATGTCACTGTTGACGCCAAATCTGGACATGTGGCAGATTTTTACTGGTCCACATTGATGTTGATGTGGCAGGTAGGACATGACACGTGTCACCCATTCTGAGGATGCTCACCTTTATATACAATGGGTTCCCCATGTCCATGTGGTAGTTGTTGGTTAGACCTAGTAGTGCTCTGCTGACATGTCGAGTTGTCATCTCTTTGCATATTGTCGATGACGAAACTGTCATTAGCACTGTGAAAACTTACATCAATGGTTTCTCTTTGCATTTCGTCAATGATGATCTCCACCGTGATCTCCACTGTTGATCTTTCACCGCATTGAGGAGACTCGTTGATCTGTTGCCGAGACAGGGAGGGTTGTTGTGTAAGTTTTAAACCTGTGAAGTAAAGCAATGCATATAGATTCTTAAGCAAAACAAAATTTAATCAATAGCTCATTCACATAGTACACAGAGATTTATACCGGAAACCCTCAACCGGGAAAACCTTTCTTATATTCATTATATCGAATTTCACCATTCACCATACAATATATATGCAATGTTTTTAGGTATTCCGTAGATACCAAAACCCTAATCCCTTAATCGGAGATTAATTTACAAAACCGCTAAAAATAGCAAAAACCGCTCAAAAAAAAAATCGGGGCGTTGTGTGTAACCAGGGGGGGGCATACTTGCCCCCCCTTGGGAACCCCCTAGGAAAGCGCCGGACGCACATGACATAAACAGGGCACTAGTACGAGGGATCGTCAGATGCAATTGCCATATCTGACGCGCCCACACACACACACATGCAAACAATATAACACATACCCAACATTCTCCCACTTGTTGTTTTCTTTGCATCCAGGGGTCCAGGGGATTATGTAGTCAACAATTCAAGGCAGCAATGCCCATTGTTACTCTACACCAGGAGAACTTTGTTGTGCTTACAGACTTTGTCAATGAATCTACAACATTCTTCAAAGTGTCAACCTTTTCCAGCAACACCTTCTTTTCCTCAACCATGTCTCTCACAAAATGATACTATACATCAATATGCTTTGTCTTCGAATGGTAAGTTGGGTTCTTTGCTAGGAAGATTGCACTTTGACTGTCACAATCTAATCTCACTGCTTGTTGTACCAACCCAATACCTGAACACAATCTTTGTAACCATATTGCTTCCTTGCTTCCATGAGTGGTTGTCATGTATTCGGCTTCTATAGTTGAGAGTGTCACTACAGCCTGTCTTTTTCTCATCCAACTGATTGCTCCTCCAAATAGGTTAAACACATACCCACTTGTAGATCTTCTATGATCTAGATCTCCAGCCCAATCTGCATCAACAAAGCCATGTATGTCAAGCACTCTTTCCAATCCTGGTCTTCCTTGGTAGCAAAATCCATAACTGGTAGTGCCACGAAGATACCTGAAGACCCTCTTTACTGGTGTCCAATGCTCCTTCCCTGGTTTTGACATATACCTGCTCAAAACTCCCACTACATGTGTGATATCCGGTCTAGTACAGACCATTGCATACATCAAACTGCCAACTGCACTGGCATACAGAACATGGGACATGTCCTCTTCTTCTTCCTGTGTCTTGGGACACTGATCTGCAGATAACTTTACACCTATAGGAATAGGAACCTTGACCGGTTTACTTCCATACATATTAAACCTCTATAATATCGTCTCAACATATTTTCTTTGATTCAACCAGAGTTTCCTGTTTTCACGATCTCTTTTAATCTTCACTCCCAGAATGAAGTTAGCAGCACCGAGATCTTTCATGTCAAATTTGGAGGATAGCCGCGTTTTCACCTCCTTGATAACATCCATGTTATTTCCTACCAACAACATTTCATCAACATACACCACTACATAAATGAAGTGTTTACCAACCTGCTTGGAATATACACAGTGATCATCCCTGCTTCTTACAAATCCCAATCCAAGGATGTATGTGTCAAACTTTTGGTACCATATCCTAGGTGATTGCTTAAGACCATATAGTGACTTCTTTAGCTTACAGACCAACTCTTTCTTTCCCTTCACTACAAAGCCTTATGGCTGCTTCATGTAGATTTCTTCTTCTAGATCCCCGTGTAGGAATGTTGTCTTCACATCCATCTGTTCCACTTCAAGATCAAAAGCAGTAGCAATAGATAAAAGAAATATAATAGAACTTAACTTAGCAACAGGAGAAAAAATCTCACCAAAGTCAATTCCCTCTACGTGGGAATAACCTTTTGCTACTAACCGAGCTTTGTATTTCTCCACTTTACCTTATGCATTAAACTTCTTCGTAAACAACCGTTTGCTACCAATATATTTTCTTCCAGCTGGCAACTCAACTATATCCCATGCCTCATTCTTATCCAAGGCATCCATTTCTTCAACCATGGCCTTCTTCCAAAGTTTACTATCCTCTGAATTCATTGCTTCCCTGACAGTTCTGGGATCATCAACAGTAATAGATAAAGCAAAATTGGAATGAAAATTAGGTGGACTATACTTTTCTGGTTGCCTTCTATCTCTCATCGATCTCCTCAATACTGGGGTATGAGGTTCTTCTTCTTCTTCTTCTGCTTCCTCTTCTTCAGATGATTCAGATTTTGCATTATCCAACTCAAGCTCTATTTTCTCAGGTTTGTGGTAGGAATTCCTATTTGGACACATCTTTTACCTCTATGAAAACAACAACTTGACTGTAAACAATTTTCTTGGTTTCTGGGTTCCAAAGCTTATAACCTTTCACACCATATTTATAACCAATAAAGATACACTTTTCGGCCTTTTTATCCATCTTACTTCTATTTTCCTTTGGAACATGTACATAAGCATCACAACCAAACACTCTAAGATGTTGAAGAGAGGATTTCTTTCCAGACCATACCTCGTGTGGAGTTTTATCATCCAACGTTGATGAAGGTGATCGATTGACCAGGTAACATGTTGTACCCACTGCCTCTACCCAGAATTCTTGTCCTAACTCGGCACCGCTGAGCATGCTCCTTGCTTTTTCCATCGGTGTCTTGTTCATCCTTTCTACAACTCGATTATGTTGAGGAGTGTATGGAGTAGTATTTTTCCTTGCTATACCACACTTCTTACAAAATTCTTTGAATTCATTTCCGCAGAATTCTCCACCATTATCTGTTCTCAATACCTTTATTTTCTTCTCTGTTTGATTTTCTACCAGAGCCTTAAACTCTTTAAATTTATCAAATACCTCAGATTTCTTTCTAAGAAAATAAATCCATGTGTTTCTTGAAAAATCATCTATGAATGAAACATAATACATAGATTTACCTAGGGATGGAACAAGAACAGGTCCAAACACATCACTGTGTATCAACTCTAAGATCCCCTTTGCTCTTGTAGCACCAAATGGGAATCTTACTCAATTATGTTTACCATATATGCAATGTTCAAAAAAATCAAAATCCAGAGTGAAATTAGACATACCTTCAACCATACCTTTACCGTGTAGTGTTCGAAGGCCCTTTTCTCCAATATGTCCCAGTCTTTGATGCCATAGCATGGACTTCTTTCCAGGGACAATATTGGTCTTGTCTTCTTTATTTCTCTATTCAGGGACAAAAGAACTGTTACACCCATTAGTATAAGTGCTTCCCAACAACTTGTACAGATTTCCACACCGAACTCCCCTCATCAACACCATTTCTCCTCGTACCATCTTGCATGTGTTCTTTCCAAATACAGTATCCACTCCTGCATCATCCATCTTGCTTACAGATATTAGGCTCCTGGCTAGTTTTGGAATGTGCAAAACCCCGGGAAGTGTTCTAATCCTTCCATATTTAAGCAACAACTTAACCCTTCCATGTCCCAATATTTTTGTTGTCAAGTCGTCTCCTAGGAATACATCACCACCATCATATTTTTCATATTCATAGAACCACTCCCTGTGAGGAGTCATATGGTATGACACACCTAAGTCGATCAACCATACATCACGGTTTGCATGTGTACTTGTAGATGCCAGGTAAACATCACCTCCTTCTTCAGTGGAGGTTTTTGCCTTTGTGGAAGAGGTACTATCAGATCCCTTTGGTTTTCCAACCTTCTTAGACTTGCAATCTTTCTTATAATGCCCTGTTTTACCACACTTCCAACATTTCCTCATAGATTTTCCTAGAGACTTAAATCTACCTGTAGATTGAGATCTCCACCCCGAAGGCTTACCAGGGTTCCTGTATTGGGTACGACCTCTTACAAATAAAGCATATATTCTATGACTATCCATGCTTTTCCACCTCATCTCTTCAGATAACAAGGATGAAACTACATCCTCATACTTCAATGTAGATTGAGTGGTACTACCAATTGCTACAACCAGATTATCCCAAGAGTCTGGCAAAGAACATAACAAAGTAATACACTTATCTTCTTCTACAATCGTAATATTAACAGAGACAAGTTGACTTACCAGAGTATTAAAGGCATTTAGATGTTCTGTCACAGAATCTCCATCTTCCATCCTAAGATGATACAACTTCTCTCGAAGAAACAACTTGTTTACCAGGGACTTTGATTGATACAAATTCCCCAACTTATCCCATAGTTCCTTGGCTGTAGGTTCTCCCGAGACATTCAACAAAACCGAATCTACCAGGCAGAGTCGAATAGTACTCCTTGCTCTTCTGTCCAACTTCTCCCAATCTTCCTTCGACATACTAGTAGGTGGTGCACTGGTAGTTTGTGTATTGGTAGGTTGTGTACCAGTAGCCTGTGTGCTAGTAGATAGTGTACTAGTAGGCTGTGTACCATGATCCACAACGATCCATCGTTCTTTGTCTACAAGAAGGTTCTCCATCTTTAGCTTCCATAGCTCAAAGTTTTTACCATTGAACTTCTCTATCTCGATTCTAGAAGAACTCGCCATTTTTTTTTCTGCACTCAAATCACCACTGCAAAAGATCCCATTAAACCTAGGTTTATCACAAACCCAAGATAAACTTGATCTATCGAGACCGAGCCAAACCCTCAACAACAAAGGCGTCCCTCTGAAGCCAAAAACGAGCTCTGATACCACATGTAAGTTTTAAACCTGTGAAGTAAAGGAATGCATATAGATTCTTAAGCAAAACATAATTTAATCAATAGCTCATTCACATAGTACACAGAGATTTATACCGGAAACCCTCAACCGGGAAAACCTTTCTTATATTCATTATATCGAATTTCACCATTCACCATACAATATATATACAATGTTTTTAGGTATTCTGTAGATACCAAAACCCTAATCCCTTAATCCGGGATTAATTTACAAAATCACTAAAAATAGCAAAAACCGCTCAAAAAAAAATTGGGGGCACTGTGCGTAACCAGGGGGGGAATACCTGCCCCCCCTGGGACCCCCCTAGGAAAGCGCCCGACACACACAGCACAAACAGTGCACTAGTATGAGGGATTGTCAGGCGCAGTAGTCATATCTGACATGCCCAGGCACACACATGCAAAGAATATAACACATACCCAACATGTTGATCTAGGCTTGAACAAAAGCCAAAAATAGCTAAGGCGTATAGAATATTATGCTGACGCCAGTACAGACATGTGGTGACTTTTTACTGGCCCATGATGGTGCTGACATGGCAAGCGGATGTGAAACGTCTCACATGTTTTAGGTGTATTTACCTCTGTATACGGTGGGTTCCACATGTCCATGTGGCAGCCTCTGATTGGATCTGACAGTGCTCTACTGGCAGGGTGACGTGACACCTGGTCGGGAGGCTGTGAGATCAATAATCAAATATGGGTCATTGATCTCTTGAGACACTATTGATGGCACGATGAGATCTGGGTCGTCCATCGTGTTAGAATATTGTGCTCATTTCACCATAGACAATGCTACACCATTGTCACCCAACCATAGGCACAAAGACACCCCCGAGCACCTTAACCTTTGCAAGATAGAATGATTATGGGAATCTACACTAGAACCAACAGATAAACCAAGAGAGCACACCTTCTCCAAGGTAGCGCACAAGTAAGAGTACCAAAAAGGCTGAACAAGAGTGTGCTGCATCACTGCAACTGTTGTTGCTCCTCTTCCAGACTTGAGCACAACTTATGTTGCCATTGCACTTCTAAGATATGCGCACCAACTAAGTGAGTGTGTGTTTTTCCAAATGAGATAAAGTTCCTTCTATTTATACTAATATGGCCAGGCGATCAAGTGTCTCTTCAAGCAGGGCCGACCTGTCCTTTTCTGCATACAATACTTCAATATTACTTATTTTTCTGAGTCGACTTGTCTTCCAAGGTTTTCACACATCTGTTTAGGTTTTCTTTTGCTTCCGTAATATTTTGTTCTAGTCAAAGGTTTATCCATGGAGGTTAATACCTCTCGTAGCTACCAAAACATCAACACTCCCTCTTAGCTAGGGAGGTATTTGATCCGAAAATGATATTTAAAGACTTCGCTAAGTTCTAAGCATGTGTTCAATTACCAATTAGGAATTAAGGAAAGAAGAAGAACTTAATGAGAGATTATAGCAGCCATCATGAAGAAATGCAAATCAGAATATAATCATAAGAACAACAAAGTTGTTAACGGAGTTCGACAAGATTGCCTACGTCTCCAGGCCTTTGTCTCAGTGGGTGAGGCTTTCTTATTTCTCTTCAATGCTTCAAAAGTACATTAGAAAAGTGTCAAAAGGATTACAAACTGGTATGGTTGTGTTCTACTCGAACTCAAGAATCCAAAGCATAGCTCCCAAAATTGGCCCGCAAAGTTCGCTTCCTCAATGGCTTCCCTGCATAAAAATGGCTTCAAGCTTCATAAAATCATCATCATTTTGTCAATCTGAACCTCCCTAATGTTGCTAAGAACCTCTGGTTTATATAGATTTTGAGTTGGTATTAACCTCCAAATTTCCTCCCAAGATATGGCCTCAAATCAGGCTCTAGATCCCCCAATAATGGGCAAAATCCATTAAAAACAACATGAAAATCATAAAAAAAATGTACAATATAGTTCAAAAACCCATAAATTGAAAAATATTGGGTGCATCCCCTTTTTTTCTGAGCTCCTGGTCATATGGAGGTTGCCATATGGGCAAGCGCTAGGCGTTGGCCCCTAAACCTTCGGTCCAACCCTGGTATTTTCGTCGCATGGTGCCATATGTCCAAGCTCCTAACCCTCGTGCGCTCCAAACAGTTGTGTTCACCCTTCGTCCTTAGCCACCCGTAGCGTGGGGTGCCAAGTGGCCCTGCGCTGGCCTCTTCCGACCGAGGCTTAGCCCAAAAACCCATGCCATAACCACTTCAAATGTATATTCGGCCGGTAGTTTCAACAAGCCACATAACAACCTGAGTGGCTAGCGCATTCGATGTAGTTCGTTGCCCATCCTGGAGGTCGGGGGTTTGAGCCCGACAGTGTCGCAACCAATTTTTTTTTCCTAGCCAACATTGGAAAAATATGGGGTGCCACTTGATGCCCTCTGATTGGGCCATGTGTCACTCTGTGATTGGACCGTACGATCCAGTCACCAACACATTCAACAATCCTGTCACCTACCACGTCACCTGTCGTACAACCACGTGTCGTGCCATGTCAGCATATGTATTGCCAAGTCACCTTACCAGTCAGCTGCCACATCAACATTCATACTACCCATTCACCATGCCATGTCAGCATTCGTACAACCAAATGTCATCATTACTGCCATGTGTCAGCCTGTCATTGGTCCACGACATGCATTGACTGCCACGTGTCATGTTCGTACATTGCCCACGTGTTAATTCTGTACTGGTCCAACTCAGCCCGAAAATGCCAAAACTGAGTGACATGTGTCACCTCCTCATGTTGCCACGTGTCCTGCTAACGTCACATGTCATACTTTTGACATCAGCAGTACGACATGTTGACTTTGACCAGTTTGACTTTTTGCCTATTTGGGAAATCGATCAGAACGCGATAACTTTCGTATACGGTGTCCATTTGCGAAAAATATTATATGGACGAAATCAATGCAATGATTCGGACGCAATGGCGCTAGTTTCGTCTGATTCCAAGAACTTTGATTTTTAGGCCTTCTTGGATCCATTTTGGATCATGCGTCCCCACTAAGACCTTTTGGTCCTCCAAAAGTGTATTAACTAGTCACCAAGTGCGGGATAGGCCACCCCACTTGTCCTTTGTCTTTAAACTCTGTCCTGTGCACCTGTCTCATCATAATCAATTGCAAAACAACCATGACATCTGACAACATATTGTTAGCCACTAGTACTCTTTCACATCTTACTGAAGCCACTACCATCCATGTTGAAAACATTAGCAACGATAACATCAGAAAGTATGATTGAACTTCCATTCTACAACCATCTCATGTTCATGCTTAAGATCAATTTCTTTACTTGGCACAATTATAGGTGCGTTGCTTGCATAAGCTACCTTCCTTAATTGTTCCATTATTTGAAGAGATTGATTTGCTTTTAAGTGATGACCATGTACAACATATTCATTGCCTTCTTTAGTTAAGTGATATTGATTATATTCTCTGTAGAAGATTGCTTTGCGATCATACAAATAAGGGTTGCCTAAGACCATTCCACATTCATTGAGTGACACCACATCACACGTTACCTCATCCACAAACTTTGATGAAATTGCAAACTTTAAAGTACATTGCTTTGTTATGTGCAATTTTTTATTGTTGCTTATCCATTTAAGTGAGTAAGGTTTATGATGTAACTTAGTTATCAATCCCAATTGTTTAACCACTTCCTCTAAAATCAAGTTAGATTGAGATCCACTATCTATCAATGTATCGATCTTAGTGTGTTTCATTATCACCCTTATGTGAAACAATTTACTACTAGAATCATATCCATCACCAATTTTACCTGTCAAACCAACTGTTGTGATCTTAGTCTCATCACTTGAATCATATCCCAAGTCTGTTGGTCGTGTTGTTGTTGCAACTTTTTGCCTCCCTTTCCTTTCTTTGAACCATTTTGGTCTCTTCTCTGGGTGCAATTGCCAGCAATGGTCATCAACGTGCCCTTCTTTCTTGCAATGCTTGCAAGAGAGCTTATCTTCCTTTCTTGTCGCTGAATTTTCTTTCTTTCCATTCCCCTTCTGTTTGTCCTCTTTCCTTGAAGATGATTCCCCTAATACACCAACTCATGTTTTCCCTACTTCAATGTATGTTTCTTGAACATAAACCTCATCAATAGTAGTAGGTCCAAACATAAATACAATGTTATGGATATGTGCAGGAAAACCCCCTATATACTTCATAAGAGTTTCTAGGGTATGTAATGGAATATTTAACATTAATGCCATCTTATGAAATTCACCTGTGTATTCTTGCACCGTTTGCCCTTTTCTTAGTTTAAGACTTTGCCATTCAATTAAAGCCTTCTCCTTATAAACCAAAGGATAAAATTGCTTTCTATGTGCATGCCATTTTGCAACTTACTCTGCCACCAAATGAGTGTTGTGCCTACAAGACGAAGCGATGCCAACTTGATTTGAGTTGCCTCATCCTTGATTTGTTTCACATTGTAATAAACTTCCATCTGTCTGACCCAATTATCAAGCCTCTCAACATTGACTTCACCATCATACATGGGAAATTCAAATTTCACATCAAGCTTAAGTAAAGGCATGTCATGTTTATGTTTATGGTAATGTTTTCTTGAGGTGGATTTTGAACTTGTACTTGAAGAAGAAGATGATGATGGAGAAGAAGGAGGTGACGGAGGAGATTTAGGAGGATCCTCTCCTTCTTCACTTTTGTCTTGTTTTGACGATTCCCCTTGCAAATGCCTCTTTCGTTCCAAGTAATCCTCATATAATACCTTTACCATCTCAGACATGGCGAATAAAGTCTTTTGCAACTCTATCTCATTCCGAGACATGCCTTCTTTTGATGCCATCTCCTCACTTTGAGAAGTCCTCTTTCTTGATCCAATATAAGGATCCCCTTCTACAAGCTCGTCTTCACCACGATTCGAATTTTCCCTGGTAATCATGCAAACTCAAAACCAACCGTCAACCTGCTCTGATACCACTTTATCCGAAAATGATCTTTAAAGACTTGGCTAAGTTTTAAGCATGTGTTCAATTACCAATTAGGAATTAATGAAATAAGAAGAACTTAATGAGAGATTATAACAGCCATCATGAAATGCAGATCAGAATATAAGCACAAGAACAACAAACAATAAAAACAAAGTTGTTAACGGAGTTCGACAAGATTGCCTACGTCTATAGGCCTTTGTCTCAGTGGGTGAGGCTTTCTTATTTCTCTTCAATGCTTCAAAAGTACATCAGAAAAGTTTCAAAAGGATTACAAAATAGTTTGGTTTTGTTCTTCTTAACCTTAAGAATCCAACACAATTGATGGCATTGAAAAAGGTTGAGCGTAGCTCCCGGAATTGGCCCGCAAAGTTCGCTTCCTCAATGGCTTCCCTGCATAAAAATGGCTTCAAGCTTCATAAACTCATCATCATTCTGTCAATATAAACCTACCTAATGTTGATAAGAACCTCTAGTTTATATATATATATATTGAGTTGGTATCCTCCTCCCAAATTCTTCCCAAGATCTGGCCTCAAATCGGGCTCTAGATCCCCTAATAATGGGCAAAATCCATTAAAAACAACATGAAAATCATAAAAAAATATGCAATATAGTTCAAAAACCCATAAATTGCAAAATATTGGGTGCAACCCCTTTTGTTCCGGGCTCCTGGTCATATGGAGGCTGCCATATGGCCAAGCGCTAGGCGTTGGCCCCTAACCCTCCGATCCAGCCCTGGTCTTCTGGTCGCATGGTGCCATATGTCCAGGATCCTAACCCTCCCGCGCTCCAAACAGTTGTGTTGACCCCTGGTCCTTAGCCCTCGATCGCGTGGGGTGCCCTGCGTTGGCCCCTTCCGACCAGGGCTTAGCCCAAAAACCCGCGCCATAACCAATTCAAATGTATATTCGACCGGTTGTTTCAACAAGCCACATAACAACCTGGGTGGCTAGCGCATTCAGTGTAGTTTGTTTCCCATCCCGGAGGTCAGGGGTTCGAGCCCGATGGAGTCGCAACCAATTTTTTTTGCCTAGCCAACATTGGCAAAATCTAGGGTGCCACGTGGCATCCTCTGATTAGGCCATGTGTCACCCTGTGATTCGACCGTATGATCCAATCACCAACATAGTCAACAATCCAGTCACCTACCACATCACCTGTCGTACAACCATGTGTCGTGCCACATCAGCATATGTACTATCAAGTCACCTGTCGTACTTCCCAATCAACCTACCACATCATCATACGTACAACCACATGTTGTATGTACTTCCACGTGTCAGCCTGTCATTGGGCCACATCATGTATGGACTACCACGTGTCATGTCCTACACTACCACGTGTCAATTCCATACTGGTCCAAATCAACCAGAAAACTAAGTGAAACATGTCACCTCCTCATGTTGCCATGTGTCCTACTGACGTCACCTGTCGTATTGCCGATGCCAGCAATATGACCTGTTGACTTTGACCAGTTTGACTTTTTCCTGTTTGGGAAATCGATTAGAATGCGATAACTTTCGCATACAATGTCCATTTGTGAAAAACATTATATGGTCGGAATCAACACGACAAACTGGATGCAATGGCGCTGGTTTCGTTCGATTATGAGAACTTTTATTTTTAGGCCTTATCAGATCCATTTTGGATCAGTATTTAACCATGATGTTTCCTTTTGTTCTTCATAGCCTTGCTCGCTATACCATGATCCTCTTGTCATGGTTACACAAACCATGCTATTGGTAGCATCATTATGTTACACATGGCTACGTCCATGTGGACCTGTCAATCTCGTCTCGGGGCCACAATCCACTAGAGAACACTAGAGCTACACCTCGCATTGTGTGTCACCATCATCGTCATGGGATACACCCAGATGACGTGTTCACCCATATCATCAGTATCATCATTACTATCATCATTATCCATACATCTCACATGGCATGGGAAAGACCTACATTGTCTTGCAGACCGGTAGCATCACTAGAGCTACACATGCTATCTCATGATCACCCAGATCATATTATGAGCAACACCATCACAACTATACAGGTTCTCAACTACGCCACTAGCATACTAGATTGTTTCACTAGTGTAGCAACAACTCGACATATCAGGCCATCTCACTGGAGTAGCCTACAACTCGACATAAAGCCTACAACTCGGCATGAAGCCTACAACTCAGCATGAAGCCTACAACTCGGCACAAGGCCTACAACTAGGCACAAAGCCTACAACTCATCATGAAGCCTACAACTCGGCACAAGGCGTACAACTCGGCATGAAGCCTACAACTCGACACAAGGCCTACAACTCGGCACAAAGGCCAACAACTCAGCATGAAGCCTACAAGATCCTTCTTTTCAAATTTTGCCATCAACTCCCTCTAAATGAGAGAATCCTTGAACCACGCTTCCATATGTTGCATGCCCCTATGCATCCTAAAAAGTGTCACGAAACCTTGCTTCTTCCTGATCACTGACTCTCTCTAAAGTTTGACTCCCTCTGAGTCCTTTCAAGTCTTGCTTTCTGTGGTAACCTTCTTGGAATACGTAGGATAACCAACTCGAAATAGGAACAATAAGAGCAAAATCATTTCCAATATAATAACATTTTATATAAGAACATATCAATTTCATGGTAATTCATTATAGCATTACCAAGGCGTCCTGCCTAAGAACAAGAACAAAAAATATCTCCTAGAGGAGATGTTAGTTCATATTGCAATTAAGTACAATAAGAATTTATATTAATAGTACATGCTACTAAGTATTCATTTGTTCCTAGCATTAATTAAATCTAAAGGATTGCAATACTTAAGTAGCAATAAAAATATCAAACATGATATGCAAACCTGAAGTCTGGCTATTGTTCCGCTTGAGTTGCTTTTCTTCTGAGACGAATATTCTTTCCAACCCAGAGAGTGTGTTGTTCCTCTGAATGTATTAGATCTGAGATCTTTTTGGCTCTATGATTGCTTCTTGGATAAAGATCCCTTCTCTTTCCAGAGATTTAGATCTATAGTAGTTGCTTTTTATTGTTTCTCCTACTCCACGTTCATGTTCTTAGAAGCTCCAAAAATCAAACTCTTCATCCTTTGACGTCTACTCTTCAGTCCGTGGTTCCATAAATTTTCCCTTTGTTCTTTGCAAGGATGATGTCAATCCTTGTATTCCATGCTCTACCAAGAGACCATGCTTTTGCTGCGCCACTCTGATTTTATGGAGGAAGTCATGATTGTCTTTGACTTTGACCTTGACCAGTCTTTTGACTTTGACCCAAAAATTCAAATTTGACATTTTTTATGGCTGAGGGAACCAGGAGATGCGTTGGGTTAGGCTGCACTAGGATATCCAATAATTATGCCAAACACTTCACCTAAAGTCCCTGAATAGTCAGGTTAGGGTTTGTTGTTGCTGCAAGATCAAAAACCCTAGTTGCAACTACAATTGTGCTACAACGAGCTTGATAGAGAGCTACATATATACCTTCCAGTGGTTAGATTGTTCCGAAGGTGGTGTGGGCCCATAACCTATTATAATATAGTGCTCGTTTCACCATAGATAATGCTACACCATTGTCACCCAACCATAAGCACAAAGCCACCCTTGAGCACCTTAACCTTTGCTAGATAGAATGATTCCGGGAATCCACACTAGAACCAACAAATAAACCAAGAGAGTGCACCTTCTCTAAGGAACGCACAAGTAAGAGTACCAAAAAGGCTGAACACAAGTGTGTTGCATCACTACAACTGCTACTGCTCCTCTTCCATACTTGCGCACTACTTCTTCTGTTACTACACTTCTAAGATATGTGCACCAACTAAGTGAGTGTGTGTTTTTCCAAATGAGCTAAAGCACCTTCTATTTATACTAATCTAGCCAGGTGAACATGTGTCTCTTCAAGCAGGGCCAACCTGTCCTTTTTTGCATATAATACTTCAATATTACTTATTCTGCTAAGTTGACTTGTCTTCCAGGGTTTTCACACATTTGTTTAGGTTTGCTCTTGCTTCCAGAATATTCTATCTAGTCAAAGGTTTATCCATGGATGTTAATACCTCCTACAGCTACCAAAACATCAACACATAGGAGGTGCACTGACTTAGATCTGGATCGTTGATCGTAGGTGCCCCATTCAGAGTGTTGAAGGATCAGGTTCAAATGAGACTCCGATAAGAGAACTTGGAAGAGCCACTAAAACCAAATCTGGACCGTCCATTAGAGATTTGAGGATAATAGAGAGTCGTTGATCTGGCTAGACTTGAGCACAAAAATCGGTTAAGGCATGAACATTGTTACGATGACGTCACCCTGGACACGTGGTGCCTTCTCACTACTCTGCGTCGGCGTTGATGTGGCAGACATGTAGGACATGCATCACCTGGTTTCGATATATTGACCTATGTATCTAGTGGGTTCCACATGTCCACGTGGAAGCCGCTGGTTGGTTTTGATAATGCTCTATTGGAGGGCTGACGTGACACCTCACTGGGAGGCTTTGATGCCCAAGGGAAGATCTGGACCATTGATCGGTCCTACTTGAAAAAGGTTCGAGAGTAGATTTGGATCGTCCATCGGAGGTGCCCAGTCGGTGTGGTAGTGTAACACCCTGTTTCCCCCAGCTTGTAAATATAAATGAACTGGCCAAGAACTATGGCAAACTCATAAATATGAATATGTGATGTAAATGGACCTTGAGGAAAAGGTCAACGAATATGAATAACATTTGTAATTTATTTCAGAATTGTTGAGAGGGGATGTGAAGAAAAGAGACCACGATGGCAGTGGAAGGCACCTGAAAAGGTGGCGTTAACTTCCACTGAGAATTAATACCGTATTTGGACTCCACTGGCCCAGAGAACCAAAAGCGGTTTGCTGGCCCCCAAATTTAATGTCTCGCAGGCTGGTAGGCAGACGACTTGATGAGGGATGGGATGGTGAACCGCCCGTCCGTAGAGCCGTCAGGCCTGATCAGCGCGAGGGTAATCGTGCCACACACAACCTCGCAAGAGGATAAGGCGTATGGCAGAAGCGATG
Organism: Picea engelmannii; assembly: GCA_009831015.1. Taxonomy (NCBI): domain Eukaryota; kingdom Viridiplantae; phylum Streptophyta; class Pinopsida; order Pinales; family Pinaceae; genus Picea; species Picea engelmannii. The sequence goes on along the minus strand of ML855384.1, from coordinate 5,582 downwards.
AGGGGGGGGCAGACGCGAGGGGAACTCTGGCATTACGCAGAGTGAGTGATAGCAGAGAGGAAGGATTGCAACCTTCGCTCCTGGTCACTAGTAGACAGAGAGACGCAGTCTCAATAGCATCGTGGTCTCAGCTCGGGGGTGGCTAGTGGTAAATCCGTCGGGAGTCACTACGCCTAAGGTTGGGTGGAAACGAGCACCCCTCTCAGTAGTTGCACCCACTTCTGGTGGTATTTCTGATAAGTGTCTTACATATTGCATCTTGAAATTTATATACTGATATATATATATATATATATATATGCTCATAGAACTGTGAAATTGTGAACTATTTCAGTGTAAGAATGTTTGTGCAGTGTTTGATATGAATGAATTGATATATGCTTATCACAGAGGAAACCATGCACAACTTACATTGATAAATAAATCTAATTATGCCTAGATTGAACTAAGTTAGGCTTCCAGCCCGTTCTCGGGAAGTTGTTTCCCTTTATCCGTTCCAGGAAAGCCCTGGAATAGATCTCTTGCAGAGATTCCCTCCTTGGAAAGGTTTACCCAGAACCTGGAAAACGGACTTGAAGGTGCAAGTCTTAATAACCCTGTACGAGGAGGAACGATCCTTTTAAAGACGCGAGATGGTAGCTTAAGGAAGGAATATCGAATCGGTGGATGAGATTTCGTCGGGAAATCTACGGTTTCCCCACGACCGTTAGATTAGCAGGAGAAGGTAGGGCGTTAAAGGCCATACCACTTGGTTTTCCTGTGTCTTCATGGGTAGTGAAGAGTCTAGGGCCGTAGATCCCCATGGTCCATGAGAACATCCGGACCGCTGAGAACATCCGGACCGCTGATTTCCCCCGTCCAATAAGTTGTGGAAGAGTGCACAAGGTGGGATAATCTGAGCCATTGGATCTCATTCAGAAACCCCGTCATCCGTTGGATCGGGTTAAGATGCTCGGAGTTTAGTCTCTGGAGTGTGCGCGGGAAGAATGGATCTAGACCGTTAGATCTTGGCTCATCTACCCGTCAGCCGTTAGATCAGATAGGAGGTGCACGGGGTTTAACCCTTCTCATACCAGGCAGACTTCCCGACCTTCATCGGGATATCGACATTCGGGAAATCGGAGTTCCTGAGGTCGAAGGAATCAGGACATCACAAGTCTTGAAATCCCGGAGAGATTAGAACCGTCCATCTTGAGGAGGACGCGTGGCAGCAATCGGCGCCATCGGGAAAAGGCTCGACAGGAAGTTGTTGATCGGTGTTTGGGTCATTGGGATATCGGGGATCCTGGTGACAAAGTGTTTATGCATTTTGGAATCGCGAACTACGAAACTCCGATAAGTGGGAGCCAACTGTCAGCCAGTCGGGATTCGGAGAATCGAGAATCCCAGGGGCGAGAAGTCCATACATTGTGAAACTCCAAAGTCCGAAACCCCAACAAGAGGTAAGGTTGTGGTCATGGGGACATTGGTCACGTGGACTAAAGACTTAGCCCAGGAGGCTAAGGCAGCAGAGGGGCTTGTCGGGAATTGGGGATCGGTGAACCAAGTTGTTGGGACATCACGAGTGTCAAAACCCCGATAGGAGGAATCCCGACAGAAGTATATGGCTGCGGTCATACGAGAGGTGGTCGCATGGACCAGGACTTAGCCAAGAGGGCTAACGCGTGTCGGGATTCGAGGGATCGCGGATCCTGGGGACAAGTGCATTTTGGCACTCGAAAGTCTGAAACCCCGATAGGAGGATATAAGGCTGTGGTCTTATGAGACCAGTCATATGGACAAAAAGGCATAGCCAAGAGGGGCTAAGGCTGGAAGAGAGCTCATCGAAGATTCGGGAGCTTCGTGATTGAGAGTCTGGATTTTCGTGACGGTAAACCCCGATGAACGGAATAGATTCTGTCGGAGGATCTCAGGGTCTGTAATGACCGTTAGATGTGGAAATAAGGCGTTAACTTAAGCCAGGACATGGATTATGCTTTAGGATAAGCAGCGAGTAGATCTGGACGGCCAGAGTCCACCCGTGCAGATCTACGGCTGAGGATGCATTCCGGAGCCCCCTTGCCATTCTTCCTTTAATGGGGGGGAGGGGGTCTGGAATAGTGTGGCGTGTGAAGTGTGACCCCTCCCTGTCATGACGACCACCGTGTCGCGTTTCCCTCTTGCCACCTGTATGCCACCTAACCTCGCAACGGGGCGTTCCACATTGGTTGTCCTATACCCCTGTTGAGGTTTGTTCCTATTGGCCATTCACTTACCCCGTAAGGATTCATCCCCATTGGTCGCTCGCTAGCCCTGCCAGGGCTCGGCGGTTGCATATTCGAATGTTTGAACCTTACTGTGGCGCCGAAGCGCGAAATACAAAAGATGTTGCATTCGATTTGAACCGTGAACATAACCCATGATCCCATGGGAACGAAGAAGGAGAGAGGAAGAGCCAACTTACGCTGGGCCTCCATGGTTATTTAAGGGTTCGAGTCCGACAGAGGACCGGAAAAATTTGATTTGGGTAGCGGGTATGTTACAGGTAGGGATTAGGTCACGAGGGAGGCTATGATTTTGGAACTACGACGATCGTTGATCAGAGGAACTAGAAACACACAAGAGTCATTAATCTGGATCAACCATGAACCCAAAAAATGGCTAAGGCAAAGGTTGTCATGATGATGTCATCTTTGACACATGGTGACCTTATACTGGTCCATGCTAACACTGATATGGAAGAGGGGTATGACATGTGTCACCTAGTTTTGGAATATTTGCCTATGTATGTGGTCGGTTCCATGTTTCCACATGGCGGTTGTTGAATGGCTTTGACAGGTGCTCTGTTGGCATCGTCACACACCCGACCCCCTAAGTACTATTTTTAAGGGATGGGGTATAAATTTTCCACTTTCCTACAACTCCCTGAATTCCTCGAATGAGGACATCATCGCCTTGTGGTAACTGAAAGATTTCCAACAACTATAACCTTGTCCAAAATCGAGCTCTGGTTTGCAAGTTATGGCTTTCTGAAGTTTTCAGGACGTTATTGGCCAAGGGAAAATCCCTTCACCACGTGGCACCCATGTGGACTCACTTCTTTCGTACCATCCAATTTGGCACTAATGTAGCCTGAATCATCATCCTCTGGTAACGACGTGGTCGCGGGAGGAGGGGTTGCAAGGAATACCTCCCCATGTCTTTGTGGATATCGGCCCTTCGACAGTTCTTGTGCAGGCCCAAAAACTTCCCCGTAGACTTGAAGTCCTGAAGTCTCTTTCCACTCCAGAATCTATGGTGGAGCTCTATCTACCCTTAGATCTGACAGTTGAGATTTATCCGCACTTAACACATGGTCTTGACTTGACAAGGGAGGGGGTCCCACACCTAATTCATGACCGATACCACGATGCCACATGGAATTATCTAGGCATGCCACATCACCATGGCGTATGCGAGCCCGTCCAATCAGAGTTGAATACTACAACAAGGGAATTTCGACACTTCGACGTTTAACACACCTTCCTACATCCTCAATTTTTTCCAAAGCCCTGGAGTCCCGTAGTTTCGAAGTTCCGTAACTCCTGGCCATATACTCTGGCCTTCGGCCTTCAAGATATTCTTACCCCCTGTACCTTGCGCTTCTCGAAGTGAAACTTCGTCGAAGTGTGTACACGGCCTCCCCATTGGTTGATCGGACGATGGAAAAAGAGTTTTCGTTGGATCACTGATCAATGACTCACATCACTCCCGAATTCCTTTCTTCGATCCAACGATCGACAAGAATTCTCCGCTTAAGGACCCTGCGAATTCGCGTCCCTTATAGTTCTTAACCCAATAATTCCATGAAGGGTTACCTACCATAAATGTCATAAAGCAGGGATGATTATTTGTTGTCGGTCAACATTGTCACTTACCCTATCCCTCCACAACACTCTATCTAACGGTCGAGAAGGGTCCCGAAGGATTTTTAGATCTATGACTCGCGTTACTTCACGACTTCGCATTCGAGGGTTCCGACCGTTTAACACCTTTTTACTCCCAGAGTGGGTCAACATTGAATTGACCGTAGCATATATCCAATGGTCAGGAAAGATCCTGAAGGTCCTTATCTCTACGACTCACGTTTCTTCACGGACAAAAAGTTGGTCAGGGTTTAACGAGAAGGCGAATCCCATGGTAACGGATAAGAAACCGCCAGTTTTCGGTCAAACCATTTGGTCACCGTGTCAGCAGGTTGCCTTCGACAGGATTTGAGTGTTGTGAAGTTTAAACATCTCGAAGCCCCGTATTTGCGAAGTCCCAAAGCCCGGAAGGATTATCTCCTTTTAAGCGTAGCGAAGGGTTCCCAGGTCCTGGCCTTGTGGAACTTTGACAAGCCCCGAGGGCTACACTCTTAAATCTTATCTGAGATTTGGTTAGGCTCGCGGACTTAAGCATGTGGTCACTCGAAATAATGGTTTAAAGGAAGCACCCTTTGTCTATAGATCTCAAATTCTTCAACAGGGAAAAGGTAATTTCAAGGGATCAACAGGACCTGAGCAGTCCCAGAGAGTCTATCCCGACTCTATAATTGCGAAATTGATCCTTGGGCAATCCCTTTGAGGATTTTCCAACCAACACAGAGGCCAAAGTCTTATGCCCCAAATTCATTTAAAACCCATTACTAACCGTTCTCCTTTTCTAAACAGAGGTAAGCAGAAAACCATTTACAAAACATGATATCAAGTTTTACTTCAAATTTTCCCAGGCCACTAGGCCATCAGGGCCACAAATTCTACCATTCAAACATAGTAAAAGATTATGCCAACATCTAGCTCAAGAAAAACACATATTTCAATAAAACAATTAAGACAATATAAAACTTAGAGTGACACTTATCTAGAGTTTGAAATTAGTTGGCAATTGTTGAAAGGGGTGTCGTTTTCCACCCAACCATAGGCACAGTTTCTCTTGGAGTATTCCTCAACTGGCCACCGCATAGCTAGATCATGATGCCATGAGAGAGGTTATGCTTTTACTCAACAACAATAAGGGACAAAGGTGTTGAGCTCTAGATCTACCTAAGTAAATTAGAGTGCATTTAATATCAATCCGGTGTTTGTAAGACTTAGAGGCATGTCCAAAGTATATGCATTTTAGAGATAGTTTTATCTTTTATGGAGATAACCCAAAGACTTATTCTAAGGCTGAATGTGAAAGAGATGCTAAGCTCCTATTCAGAAGTCATCTTCATAGCTCTCATGACAGCGATCAACACTTGTTTCCAAATGGTAAAAACCTATTCTAAGG
>WSFP011389301.1:0-28330 GCA_009831015.1 Picea engelmannii | reverse complement strand
GTTAAGTTATATTACTCTTGAGGTAGTATAGTCAAATAAACTTAAGAAACTGAAGCACGCAAAATCATGGATGGTACAATTAGCAACAAGAACTAAAAGGAAAGTAGTTGACTTTATTTCTTATTTCGAGTTCATCTTAGATGGTCAAAACACACAAGAAAATTTGAACATCCTACCATTGGGATCTTATGATATGATTATCGAGATGGATTGGTTGGAAGAGTACAAAGCGGTACTAGATTGTTATACAAAGACACTTAACTATAAAGATGATTATGGCACTACTAGAACACCCCAGGGTATGCCAAAACCTGTATCTGTTAGACAAGTTTCAGCAATGCAATTCAAGAAATGTATGAGAAAGGGATGTCAAGTTTATGCCATCCAAGTAACAAATATGTTAATTAAGGAAGATAAGCCAAAGTTGGAAGATTTTTTTCTTCTACATGAATTCAGAGACATGTTTGTGGATGAAATACCAGAATTACCTCCTAGGAGGGAAATAGACTTTTCCATAGACCTGCTACCTGGTTCAGCCCCTATCTCAAAAGCACCTTACCGAATGAGTATACCAGAATTGACAGAATTAAAAATACAATTACATGAATTGTTGGAAAAAGAGAATATCAGACCGAGTGTTTCACCGTGGGGGGCGCCAGTCCTCTTTGTGAAAAAGAAAGATGACACTCTAAGGATTTGTATCGATTATAGAGAATTGACTAAAATGACTACTAAGAACAAGTACCCCTTACCTAGGATAAATGACCTATTAGATCAAGTAGGAGGGGCCAAGATGTTTTTGAAACTGGACTTACGATCCAATTATAATCAAGTTAGAATAAAGGATAAAGATATAAGAAAAACAACTTTTCAAACAAGATATGGACAGTACAAATTCATAGTCATACCTTTTGGACTCACTAATGCACCAACCACATTTATGTGCCTGATGAACAGTATTTTCAGTCAGTTCTTGGACAAGTTCATACTAGTATTTATCGACGATATTATGGTCTATTCTAAAAAGGAGGAAGAACATGAAGAACATTTAAGAATAGTTCTACAAACGTTGAGGAAACACAAACTCTACGCCAAATTTGATAAGTGTGAATTTTATCAAAAGAAAATACAATATCTAAGGAGATGTAATTTCAGTAGAAGGCATTGTCATAAACCCTGAGAAAATAGGAGCCATCATGGAATGGCTGACACCTAAGAATGTAGCAGATATCCAGTCATTCATGGGAATCACCAAATATTATCGTAGATTTATAGAAGGGTTTTCAAAGATAGCCTACCCGATCACATCATTACAAAAGAAAGGGACCAAGTTTAACTCGTCACAGAAGTGTCAGGACAGTTTCAACAAGCTGAAAGAATTATTGACAACTGCACCTGTATTAAAGGTAGAAAATCCAGATAAAGGATTTACCATATGTGTTGATGCAAGTAAAGAAGGACTAGGTGGTGTCCTAACGCAGGAAGGACACATGATTTGTTATGAGTCCAGAAAATTAAAAGAACATGAGCAAAATTATGTCACTCATGACTTAGAATTGGCAGCGGTAATACATGCCCTAAAAATGTGGTGACACTACATAACAGGAAGAAAATTTCTACTATTGACGGATAATAGCGAGGTGAAATACTTGTTTAGACAACTAGATCTTAATGCAAGGCAAGAAAGATGGCTAGCCTTCTTGAGTGAATTCGACTTTGAGTTCAGACATATCAAGGGTAAGGAAAATAAGGTAGAAGATGCTTTAAACAGAAGAGTCCATGGGTTATTTGAGATAAATATCAGTAGGGTGGAAAGTGATCTAGAACAAAGAATAAAGATGACAGGTATTAACGACAAAATTTACACTAAAATAATGGAAGAATTACAAAACAACACTGCAAACTTAGATAAACTAGATCTGAGTATTGACAAGAAGGGACTATTACGATTTAAAGACAGAATTTACATACTAGATTCAACAGAGTTAAAGTTAATAGTCTTGGATGAAGTGCATAAGAAACTGTATTCTGGCCATCTAGGATACCATAAAATGATAACAACACTTAGAAAACTATTTTACTCGCCTAATATGAAGGGCGAAATAGAAGAATACTTGGCTAGGTGCCAAGATTGCCAACAGGTTAAGGCAGAACACCAACATCTAGCCAGCCTATTACAACCATTACCAGTGCCAGAATGGAAATGGGAGACCATATCATTGGACTTTATAATAGGTTTGCCTAAAACTCAGAAACACAATTGTTCTATTATGGTTGTAATCGATAAACTCAGTAAGTTTGCACACTTTATTCCTGTGAAATATACTTTTAAATCTATAAACATCACTGAAATATTTATGAAAGAAATTTTTAGACTGCATGGTATTCCTAAAATGGTGATCTCGGATAGAGACGTAAAATTTACATCCACTTTTTGGAAAGAATTGCTTGCAAGGCTAAACACTTATTTGAATTTCAGCACGAGTTACCATCCACAAACGGATGGATATACCGAATGAACAAATCAAATCATAGAAGATATGCTCCGCATGTACGTAAGAATAAAACCGAGTATGTGGGAAGACTACCTATACTTCGTAGAATTCGCATATAACAATGGGTACCAAAATTTGGCTAAATTGAGTGCCTTCAAGATACTGTATGGCAGAAAGTGTATGACTCCAATTAGCTGGGACAACTCAGTTGACAGAATTATGGTTGGACTAGAGATGCTCCAAGAAATGGAGAATATGGTAAGAAAGGTACAACAAAACTTAAAGGAAGCAAAGGACAGTCAGAAGAGCTATGCAGACCAAAAAAGGAGACACTTGGAATTTTAAGTGGGAGATCATGTTTATTTGAAAGTCAAAGCTAGAAAAAGTTCGTTGAAGTTAGGAAACTGTGCCAAGTTGGCACCCAGGTTTTGTGGGCCCTTTGAGATACTAGCTCGAATTGGAATCGTAGCATACCAACTTGCACTTCCAGCTAATTTAAGAATTCATAATGTGTTTCATGTTTCCTTGTTGAAAAATTATGTCCATGAACATACTCATATGATCGATTGGAACTTGGTGCAGGTGGAACTAGAAGGCGAGTTCTAGGCAAAACCCCTGTGCATTCTGGACCGGAGAGAAATAGAACTTCGGAGAAGAACCGTCGCTCAGGTAAAAGTGCAATGGAAGCACTTTAGTCCTGAGGAGGCCACTTGGGAGTTGGAGAGAGATTTGTGGAAATCTAATCCAATCATGTTCCAAGAAAGGAACGAAAACTGATGAAAGTGTTTTATTGAAGGGGGAAAGGATGTGACATCCCCAAAAATAAAGTATTTTCGAAATTCACAAATTTTTGGAAAACTATTACATTTTTAGTAAATTCAAATTTGGAAATTTTTTTCCATTTATGGCAATTCCAAATTTCGAATTTGATAAATTGTAATTAATTATTATGACTATTGGGAAGAGACCTAATCTGACCTAACTAACTATTTGACTATGACACTTGTATGTAAACAAAATATTATTTTATTTATTGCAAGAGGACAAATGGGAAAACCATGTTAAATTTAGCTGACCATGACTCCATGAGTGGGGAACATGTTGGAACTGCCTCTAGGCTGATTGTTACATGTGGAAAATTAAGGATTTGGCCATTGGCATCCCCTGAAAATCAGGGATTTAGAAAGCTACAAAAATTCCCAAGCGAGGGAAAAAGACCTAGGCAGAAAAGATTTGATTGATAAATAACATATGTGAGGAGGAAAGACGCTGACTAGTATGTGGGGAAAGGATACTATGAGTTTCTTGCTATTATGAACAATACTGATTTAGTGTGAGGCAAGAGGAGTCTATTGAAAACTAAAAGACATTGATGAGGAGGAGATTCCTGGTTTTCCCTCATGGATTCATGGTCAGGCTAGGGGGTGAACCGGGCAAGTGATTTGGATGCCCTATTCTACGGTTGGGAGGAACGTGGCTATTCCATTCGTCGTTTCAGAAACTTTACTTAGATATGTCTAATTACCCCTACTTTGTTCAATGTTAATAGAATTATTGTTTGATAGAATACAATAGTATAAATTTTGGTGAATAAAAGAACATACACTAGAAAATGGTTCTGTTGCAAATGGGATGAATTGTAGTACATACCTTACAGGTTTAACTGTAGGTATTGATCAAAACTGTAATTACATCCTAGTTAAGTATGAAATTTAACTATGGATATTTTCATCTGTATTAAAAAACATTGTTCAATCGGTAATGAGAACCTCTACCAGTTATGTATTGTACTTGAAACAAAGAAATTATTTCCTATATAGTAGATCGTCTATGAATATGTGCAAAGAGTTGTTTTCTTCGAAAGAGAAATCGAAACTTGTATATCTGCATCCACTTTCTAGGCACATAGACATTTCCCGGCAGGGACAATAAGTTATATATATGTTTGCAGTTATATACATGTACATATCTAAGCACTGTAATTATTTATACTCATGTGTTTACATACAGCCTTATGTCTTGAAGTCGGGACAAAATCCCGAATAATTAGGTAGTAAATTAACAAGTATACCTACGTATAGTTATAAAATAACACAAGGACGATTGAATCTAGGAAATGTGAATTTGCACCAGTGCATTTGTAAAAGATCTGTTACATACTACTATACTACTGTGCAGGGAGATTTTAACGAAAGAGATGAAATATTTAGGGATTCTAGAATTTAGACAGTGTCACATTAAACAAATCAAGATCGAAATTATAGAACCAAATTCGAAAAAGAAAGAAAAATGATGAATTTAGAAAATAAGATTGCGAAGCTCTTTTAAATATTTATTTTGTATCCAGACAATTACAATACATATTGACTTTAGTACTTCTTAAGAAAATGGACATTTAGACCTTACACAAAGGTCATGACATTGTATAATAAAAAATGGAGTTTAGTTTTTAACGCATTATATATTAATTTGTACAAGTCCAAAACCAGCCCAAACTGTGTCCCTTTGTCAAATATTGAGTTTCAATATAAAACAAAGAAAAACTAGGGTTGAACCCTTACTCAACCAATACAGGAATTTGGTACAAGAATAATGTACTTATTTTACTATAAGAGAATGGTAACAGAACAAACATCTCCTCAATGCTTCTAGAACCTGTAGGGTGGAGTCGTAGGGGTCATGGGCTCGGAACCGAATTACCTTTTTTGTTGGAAGGCAAGAGCGCGTATCCAGATTTTGCATGGAATGAAACCATGAAACAAAAAGTACCCTATAATTAGTAATGTGTTATATGAAGAAAGATAATGAAAATTACCAACGAGCTAATAGCTAATTATTACACAATATCTTCCAGGGGAGACTCATGTTTCGGCATACAAACTCATTTTTCTCTCTGTGTATTTTCGTTTGATAGTTGGAGAGACGCTTAGGCAGAGAGAGGATGGTGTAGGAGTTCCTTGGCGGTTACCTTGCATCAACAAGGCCACCATTAGTGTGTTATACCCAATCTTGAAGAGAAAAAACTTACAAGAGGGAAAACCTTTAGCAACCAACGAAATTAAATAAAATGAATTAAATGACAGTTCTAGTATTTATTTGACATGAAAATGAACCAATCCATGAGGTACGATGACCCATGTTAATATTTACGAACTGAACATATACTATTTTTTTTAACTGTTGAAACTGTTCCACGATACAGGGCTTGAAATGCAGTACCACAGTCAATATAAATATTACATATCCAGACTTGAGAGGTCGCATTTCACCTATAGCATTATTAAAATAAGGAAACCTATATTTGAGTATCATTCCAGCAAAGGAAATACGTAGACTATAGTCCTTTCAGGATATACACAAATGTATCCTTTGAAAGAGTTGAAATACTGTAAGGTTGCTTCCTAGGGTTTATACGAGAAAACCCTGAACGGATTTATTTATACCAGAACGTATTCTAACTTATTGTGTGATGGCCACTTAAGAATCAGAGGGAGAGTATATATGAGTGGGTTCATCTGGTCAAGAAAAGAAAGAACATGAGGCAGTGTAGAGTGTACACATAGAGTTGTTTCTAGTAAATAACTACTTAAGATTTCGATAATGGACCTCGACGCACAACCACAAGGTAAGAACAAGAAGAAAATATTGACTATAAGACTCATTCAAAAAACCTAATTTGTCATTCTCTAAGGAATCTAACTAGAAAAACCCTCTGATAGTTGAACGAGGAGTTGGGATGCCATGACATCCAAGAGTGTTGAGTCGAAAACAAACAAAAGGGTATAAAAATACACAGAAAACAAAGGAAGGGTTTCAGTATAAAATTTAATGCTAAAGTATCTTAGGCACCAACGATAAAGGGAAATATATGTAAACTCAAAAATTAAGAAAGCTATAAGATACAATGGCCTCCAACGTAATAAGCCTCCAGAGACCCCACTCTACTACCAAAAAAAAAATATCTAGTGAGAGAACTTACGAGGGAGATGACCCTTGTCTTTTGGTCGTTGAGTAACATTTCCCTCAGACAACAGTTTCCTTCCACTCCAGAGAAACATTACACAGATTTTTTTTGGGAGTACCCACAATGGCGAGAAATCATTCACCTAACCCTAAGAGAAGGAGGCGCTTTTAGTGTAAATGCTTAGGATACGGGGTTGAGTTAAGCCATGTGATAGAGCGCGCTTGGCATGACAAGACTAGAGGGAGGTCTGAGGGAAGTACCATCGTAACCAGTACAATCAGGACCCTTCATTAAATGTAGGGCAGGGACCTTAAATTACCTTTGACATTCACACTCCACTCCTAACTACCAGAAGGGTGAGTTTAATGACAGTCTTTTTGAGAAGTGGCCAAGTCATGTCGAGTTTAGTGCGAACTGTTTCTTCCCCAATTAGACTATTGTAGTTGCCTTGTGTTGATGATTTTTAGTTAAGACTAAATACAGCTTCGTGCGCCAACATAGGAAATTCATATATTGAAGGATACTTAGGACTACACATCCTAGGTGTACTCTTAGATATCTATACATAGGTTAAATAACAATAGTATTAGATATGCGTTGGAGGAAGGAAATCACTTGTGGAAGGTTAATTTTTTTAAGTTTTTAAATAATCTAATTATCATCATACGAGAGATAGATTATACCTCTAAAATCAAAAGGGACATTTGATTTGATCAAATGAAACAAAACTTTATTTATGTCAAAATAGAGGTGTATTACAACCACCTCCTTACAGCCAAAGACTTCAGGGAAACATCCTGCATGATCAATTCGAGAGGTCCAAATTTCTTTGTTCTGGGTGGAAGGGGACTAAGAGAACCCATCCTTACAATAAAATACTTCAAGGAAATAGGCTTCACGAGCAATTCCGGAGGTCTAGATTACTCTATTCTGGGTGGAAGGGGATGAGTAGTAGGAATATGCCTTGCACCAATGGGAGTTTTCGTCCTCACCCACTAAGATGTTAATTGTATCTCCAGAGAACAGGAGAGTGGTCCCTCAATTGAATAATTTTTTGTCTTGAAATATATCTCTCGGCACACCAAGAGACCATTTCCTTACAGTCAAAGACTTCAGGGACATAGACTGCACTAGGGACAAATCCAAACCCAATAAAAAACCCTAAAAATGAAAGGAAAGGATACATCTCTGAGGGAGAGGACCGACATCTGAGCTGAGAGAGTCAAGCTCTCGAGATGCAAAGTAGCTATTACATTCAACATCGATTTATTTTCTTAAAACCCTTCCTTTGGTCTTGCGAGGGTCGCCATCACCGAGGTAGGAAGTGGCCCTCATTATGGTAGATTTCAATTTGGGCACATGAGTGGGAATAACGTCTACATTTCCATCATACATATTTGTATCATCGTCCATAAGATCATCTTCTTCCAGCTCAAAATCAACCACATCAACCTCTGCATTGGCCATCAAAGCAGGGGGGTGGGATGTCTGAGCAGGGGAGGTTGCCTTGGAATGATTTGTCTTGAAATATATCTATTGGCGCAGTAAGGGACCATCTCCTTATTTTCTTCTGGGAGGAAGGATATGAGTAGTAAGAATATTTCGTCGACCACTGGAAGTTTTGGTCATCATGCCTGAAGGTGTTTACTGTATCTGGATATAACTTTTATTGAACTATTGCCATAAGTTAATGAGAATGCATGTTTCCTCTAGATGATGTTTGAAATGAACATTCAGAAGGGATAATATAACCCTCTGCAAATCTTGGTTTAACGTGTATCAATGGGAGATCTCCTCAAGCCTTTCGTTGATCAATGACAATATCTACGGTTTGTGCATAGTGAGTTGTTACCATTAAAGCTTACTAATTCCATACTTAGAAAAAAAGTGTGAAGGTGGAAATGACGACTAAGAGGGATTAAGGATTGGATATTGTGTGAAGATGACAACCGGATGATGCACGAAAGAGATACCATGATGCTCGAAATGAACACTCGGAAGGGATAACACAACCCTCCACAAATCTTGGTTTTATTCGTATTAATGATAGATCTCCTTGAGCCTTTTTGACATTAATGACAATCTTAATGGTTCCTGTAGGATGATATATTAGCATTGAATCTTAATAATCACATATCTAGAAAGAAGTATGAAGGTGGCGAGGAAGGCGAAGAATGATTAAGCATTAGAAATTTCTTGAACCCACCAACCCGCAAAAGAGATTCCAAGAAATGGCAAAGTATGGCAAGCGATCAGTCGAGATTCAAAACAAGGTCACAAGTTATAATTAGGAGACGTGAGGGTCCTATGGTCAAATTGTATGTCTCCAAACTTTTGAATGCAAAATATGTAGCACAGAACAAGACACAATGAAAGACTTCAGTGGTTAATTGGTATATCGCGGAACCTCGGGTGTTGTTTGTAGGTCACAGAATTATGGAAGCGCAATGTTGAGCAAGCCTGGCCAAGAACCACCGATGGAAATAGTGGCCAAGTATGGAATGGGGAAGAGGTTGGTAAAACTCATGATATAAAAGCATGATACATATTCAAAAAAACAATGAAGTAAACAGAAAGGGAAAGTAAAGGAGAAAAAGAAAGGGGAATTTGGTTGTCAATTTGTATATCAGGAAAGTCCAGGTGTTGTTTGCAGGCGATAGAACAATGGAAACACAATGTTGAGCTCGCCTACCTAGGAACCTGCGATCCAAAATGTTTTTGAATATGGAATGAGGAAGCGGTCCATTGAACTCCTGATATAAAAGCATCAGTGGAAATCTAAACACGTGAATCTGCCAACTCGTGCACCTAGACATTTTACAAAAAATGACTAAGTGACCAGAAAGGGAAAGAAAAGGGAAAAAAGAAAGGGTAGGGCAATTTTTGGAAGTGAAAATTGGTGTTAACAAAGCCCTATTGATGGTCTTAACAATAACTATAAAGTGCATTAAACAAGTGAACATGCTCTTCAATCAAGGAATAGATAAAGTGAGTCATGCTTATACTTTCCAGGATTTGTTTGCATAAGAGAAGCATCGAAAATCTATAGGAAAATCAATTTTGGGATGTTCAAGTAAAATTATTGTACTGTCAACTTCACCGTAAGTATAAAAAATACCATTTTTAATTTTAATTTTGTGTGGTTGATATGATAGAACCATTGGACTTCACATAGTATATATCCTTTTATTTCAAAATATTTTTGAAGATGAATTTTGGTAATTTAATCGATCATATAAAAGTGCTAAAATGAGCTACATATTACATTTTCTTCCCAGAGCCTACATTAAAAGGAAAAGAAGGTCTTGTATATTATTTAAGTTCATAGAAAAACCCGTAAGATCCCGAATGTATCATCCATCCATAATTCATAAACCGGGCCCATGAGAATCTTGAACTACAGCAAGAAAGCACATGAACAAAAGTCTGCCAAACACAAGACAACAAAAAACTAGCGGATATTGGGCATTGTATCCCAGCTATAACCAAATCCCCAAATGGACATTGATAAAAAAATTCGTTTACTATTTTACCATGAAGCAATATCACTATGAACATTTTCTTCTGATAGTACAATTTTCTATCATTACTAGTTCTAACAATGAAAAATTTCCAATATTATTGGAAATGCTTAATGGTTTCATTCAAAGGAGCAATCCATTTTAATAGTTCAAAGGATGGAACTGATTTATTCATAGTTGGATACTTTGTATGGGGTTTGTCCTCACGCTTCTCATTCCTGGACTTAACAATCTTATGTGTTTCTAGTTCAATTTTCCATGGAACTACAAAAGTCTATTCATATCCTCATTGAGAAGCATGGACAAATAGACATGAGATTGTTTTGTTTCCTTCCACTGCTTGATCTGATTTATTTTTTTTGGATTTAGCCGATATGCAATATGGCATTGTCCTCATTTAATGCAAATTTTATATGGATCCTAAAGTCATGTAGCATGTAGAGATTGTTTTCATTTTCCTGTAGGTATAATTAATATAGAAATTCCACTAACCCAGAAAGCACATCTTGCAACAGAGGTTTTATAGTTGTACAATGTACGATTGTGTTGTTGACAGTTCAGATGGAAATGTTTAGGTAATGTCTATATATGTAAGGGTATTTTTTATTGTATCATAGACAATCAATTGTACCATCATTTATGAAAGGAGAGGTAGAATCATGAGAGTTTCACTTGGTACATACATGATCGAAGGGGGTCAAGCACACATTCGTTGCAACCAAAACAACGTCAATCTGGGAACGTGATCATAGTAGTTAAAAGATTGAAAAATATAATATACAACTGCACAAAAAAAAAAAAAATAGAAAATTGGTCAAGGAATTTTTTATGAGCAAAGTGTGGATGGAATTGTAGATGTATACGCACAACAGTTGTGGAGCTGGTTAGTTTCTTGAGATCTTGTACTATGTTTGTTCGCAATTCTGGTACAAATGTTTCTTGGGTTGTGTGAAATATCATTTCTTTAACATCTCTTTTATTTGTTATATTTTTGAAGCGCATAAGTGGAAATTTCCCTTTATGCAATTGTTGTTCCATTGAGGAAAACAAATTTGAATAGGTGTTGAATAATTACAACTGTAACATGGAATAGTGTAATAGTTGTGTAACATAACTAAGATATGTGAACATGTGAAAGTAACGGACAAAAGTGGATATGGAGAATGATACCATTGCCTTGTCATTGTCTGACTCTCCATCTTTTATATGGAGAATGTATTGTGAGAAAGGTTTTCTCGTGAGTGTGACAGTTGCACCAATGGTTCTGATTGGGTAAGTGTCATTTCTCTATGCAAGTTGGTTGATTTTTGTGTCCAGTACGAAACGATATTCTAAAAAAATTGCGGGAATTTTTTCCACAGTACTTGTTTCATTGAGCAATATAATCCAATCACAATAACCACTTCCATATACTATTTTTGACAATATATTAAAATTTGTAATGGATATCCCATTACCTGGCAAGATCTTTTAGGCATGTTTCTAGACAAGTTGTGTAGGGATGGTTAGTGTGATTGTCATCATGGCTTCCTTGTCTGTCATGTTAGCACACACAATGCATCTAGTTTTGTTTTCCTTGTCCTAGTAGGTGTTATAAATGACCATTATGTCATCAACAAACACTTGTCCAATTCAACAGTTGTTCAAGCCTTCTATTGATAATATATTGGGTGTTCTAAGTTTAGACCTGATGACATTTTTTGAATAGGGAAACTAATGTGAATGGTGGTCTACATTATTTTTTATTTTTATTTTTTACCTGGCATAAATGTACACATAGATGCACAAATTGGATGAATTATGCAGGCCAAAGTTTTTTAACCTATAATATTCCAGATATAAAAAGTATGCAGAACATAAATAAAATGCCAGAAATGGTAGATAAACAACAATATAACCAGAACAACACCACAATAACACTGAAATGATATCAAAATAACACCATAAATAACACTTTGATTCTGAGAGCAATGTTCATGGGGCTCTTTGAGGGGGAAACCTCCAATCAAGAAGAGCTCTATTAAAATAATATCCAAGCTAGGGTGCTTATACCCTCAATTCTTATTTATACTAAATATGTCTATCAAAATAACCATCTAGAGGAAGATCCTTCTAGAAGCGGAAGCTTCTATTAGGTCTTCTTACATTCAACTTATTCTATCTTATTGCAAGTCCTTATTAATATTAACCTTTACTACATATGAATATATTGTTCTACCTACATGAGGGGTTAGGTCCCTAACATGTCCTCCCACTTAAAAATAGCCTTGTCCTCAAGGCTTAAGATGTGGAAATTGATGGAGAATGATATCTGGCTCCCAAGTGGCATCTGTTGGAGTTGTATTTTTCCAATGGATTAACACTTCCTTGATGGTTCGTTGATGTAAGCGATGCTCACGTTGGTCCAAAACTACTTCTGGTTGTAACCAAATGGATCCTTCTTCATCCAACTCGGGAAGGTTGGTTTGAATTTGGCACTTAGTTCTAATCACCTTCTTTAAGCATGAAACATGAAAAATAGGATGTAGCTTCAATCATGCTAACTTATAGGCCACTTGTCCTACATACTTGAGAATGATATAAGGACCATAAAATTTGGGTGCCAGCTTCTGACAATGGTCAACCTTGAGGGAATTTTTCTTGTAAGGTTGCAGTCAAAGAAGCACTTGATCCCCTTCTACAAATTGACGTTCAAAGTGAACTTGATCTGATTGTTGCTTCATGCGATTCTAGGCCATGACCAAATTCTCTTTAAGGGTATGGATAATAGCCTCTCGAACTGTAAGCATTTGGTCAACCGCCTGGATCTTCAAGACACCTGGTAAATATGAGAGAACTGATCGTGGCTTCTGTCCATATACCGCTTCAAAAGGACTCATATGGGTAGTTGTATGGTATGATGTGTTGTACCACCATTCATCTAGGGGTAACCATTGAGCCCACTAATTTTTCTTTTTTGATGCAGAACACCTCAAATATATTTGCAAACACTTGTTGACAAATTCAGTTTGACCATCAGTCTGGGGATGATAAGTTGTGATGAGATGCAATTGGTTGCCTTGTAGTTTGAACAGTTCTTTCCAAAACTTTCTAGTGAAAGTTGGGTCACGATAAAAAACAATAGAATGTGGCATGCCATGAAGCTTGAAGACCCGATCCATGAAAATTTGAGCCATGGTGGATGTTGTAAATGGGTGTTGAAGAGAATAGAAATGAACATACTTGAAAAGGCGATCAACTACCACCATGATGACTGCTATATTTCCTGATTTAGGTAAGCCTGTAATAAAATCTATAGAGATATCCATCCAAATAGTGGTTGGAATAAAAAGCAGTTGTAGTATGCTAGGAGATTTGATAGTTTCACCCTTGTTGCATTGACACATATCACATTCAGCTACAAAATCACGAACATCTTATTTCATGCCATCTTAGAAAAAATAACGTTTGACTCTATCATAGGTTTTGGTGAACCCAGAGTGCCCAGTTGTGGGTGTAGCATGAAGCTCATAAACTACCCTGGATTTAAGTTTTGACTATTTAATTAAATACAAATGACCTTTGTATCGAAGCTCATCATGGAGCCAAGAGTACCCTGGGGAAACTGGAGAATTGGCTGCAATAGTTATATTAGATGTGAACTTTTGGGATCATGTAGCCATTCCTCGTGAATGGATAGGAGCCAGTCTGGTACAATGAAGGAGAGATAAAAAAGGGATCCTTCATATTCTTATTTTCGGGAAAGTGAATCCGTAACCACATTGTCTTTGCCTCTCTTGTAAATGATATCATAATCATATCCAAAGATCTTAGTCACCTATTTTTGTTGCTTTGGGGAGGAGATGTGTTGTTCCAGAAAATACTTGAGGCTTTGATGATTTGTCTTAATTTGGAAGGGTTTCCCCAATAGATAAGGGTGCCATAGATCGAAGACGTGAAAAATAGCCAACATTTCCTTTTCATAGATTGATTTTCCCAAATTTCACTCAGACAGTTGTTTGTTGGTAAAGGCCAAACGCCTACCCACTTGCATAAGGACATCTCCAATTCCTTTCCCTGAAGCATCACATTCTAGGACAATGGTCTTTGTGAAATCAGGAAGGGCCGGGATAGGAGTGGTGCACATGGCCATCTTCAAGGTTTGAAAATCCTGAGCAGTTGCTGCAGTCCAAGTGAAAGACTTATTTTTGAGGAGTGTCATGAGAGGTGCCACAATATTTCCATAATTCTTAACAAACTTGCGATAATAACATGTTAAGCTCAGAAATCCACACAATCTTTTGAGATTCTTTGTGTGAGGCATGTCTTGCATAGTTTCAATCTTTTTAGGGTCCACCCTAATGTCGTCCTTGCCAACAAGATGACCCAATTACTCGACTTCTGAGGCACCAAAATCACATTTAGATTGTTTCAGGAAAAGTTGGTGTTGAGAGAGTAGAGGGATAACTCGATCCACATGAGCAAGATGATTTGTCCAGGTTTTTCTATACATGAGAATATCATCAAAGAAAACTAAGACAAAATGATGGAGAAAAGGGTGGAATACATGATTCATGAGGCTTTGGAAGGTGGAGGGGGCATTACACAAGCCAAAGGGCATGACCAAAAACTCATAGTGGCCCTCATGAGTTCTAAAGGAAGTATTAGGAATGTATGCCTCTTTTATACAAATCTGGTGGTAGCCAGAACAAAGATCAAGTTTAGTAAAGAACCAGGCACGACTCAATTCATCCAAGAGGTCATCAATGACATGAATGGGAAATTTTTATTTCATGTTGAGTTTTTTGAGGGCATGGAAGTCAAGACACATGCGCCAATAACCTTATTTCTTCATGACCATGACCATAGGAGAAGTGTAGGGGCTCATACTAGGGTGGATAATGCCTGCGTTAAGAAGTTCTTGCACCATTTTTGCAATTTCATTTTTTGGGGAAAAGGGGTGACGATAGGGACGAATATTGGGACGAAGGCTTCTTGGTGCAAGGGGAATGGAATGATCATGAACACCATGGGAAGGAGGGAGTCCTTGGGGAGTGGAAAATACCACTTGATGTTTGGAGAGGATGGATTGGAGGTCTTGTGGCACAGAGGGTGTCTCAGCTACTTGTATGGCATGGAGTTGGGAAATAACACCAGAATGACCTTTTTTGAGAAGCTTTTACATGTGATGGGAATTAATTATACTGACGGTGATGCTTTGGAACTTATATTGTCGACCCTCCTAGTCTAATTTCATGGTTAAGTCCTTAAAATCCATGAGAATGGGACCCAAAATCCTTAGACAGTCTTCACCCAACACAATGTCACAACCGCCCATGTCAATAGCAAACATATGAGATTTCAGGTGGTAGTCACCGATTTGGAGACATACATTTTCAAAATGCCCTCCACATTTCATGGAGCCACCATTGACAATGATGATTTGGAAATTATTGACTGCATGTATATAGCAATGAGTTTCTTAGGAAATGAAGTGATGAATAAAATTATGGGTGCCTCCACTATCAACGAGAATGATGACCTTCCTATGCTTGATGACCAATTAGCTTGAGGGTTTGGCAAGAAGAGAAGCTAGTGAGAGCATTGAGGGAAATGACCGGTTCTACTTTCAGAGGGTCTATGGGAGGGGTTATTATAGTGGTTTCAAGTTACTCAGACACAAGGGAAGTTTCAACATCCTCTTCCAAAATATCCTCTGAGATGGCCATAAAAAGATTGTGTTCCTTACACTTGTGGCCCAGAAAATATTTGTCATCAAAATTATAACAAAGGCCTTTGAGTTGGAGTTCAACCATTTTAGCCCTAGTCAATTTTCGAATCTTGAGTGGAGCAGAGGGGGTAGTGGGATTTACTAGTTTAGTGCGTGAAATAAAGGAGGGTTTCCAATTTTGAGAAGATACAACCTATTTTTCTTCCTTATCTCTTTTAGTATCCTCCAACCAACTCTAAGGCTGAGCCATGAGGACATGGGCACGCATCTCATCCTTGAGGCCACTGATAAAACATTCTTGAAAAAAAGACATCATACATGCCCTTTGTCCGAAGAGCCAATCACTCAAAAGCAGTTATAAAGTATTCCACTGTTCTATATTGTTTCAACTTTGTCAAATGACCTAAATGGTTGGTGTCAGTGTCAAAGAGTTCATAAATCTCTACCAGAAAATGTGTCCAAGAAACATTGTCTTGATGGGAAGATTTTCTCCATTTCCACCATTACCAATGTTCTTGATCTAGATGGAGAACACCATACCGAAGTTTGGCCAAGTCAGTTGTAATGATGTATACAGAGAAACACTGCTCCATTTCAGTTACCCAACCAATGGGATCCAAGCCATCAAATTTGGTCACATGTGTCATCCACCCGTGGAAGGAGTAGGTTACGCAGAAAGTGACGAGGCTGAAAATTATGGGAATGAGAGGAAGTTTAAGCTTCAGTATGCAGAGGTGGGTCAGATAAAGGGGAATATGTATAGATATCTAGCTTGGTGAAAATCATCGAAACGAAAGATTCAAGCTGGGTAGTCATTTATTGTTTGATTTCCTCAATTGAGGTGGTGATGGAGGACTACATGTTTGTATTGAGGGCGTTACATTGGCACTGAGTTGTTTCACTTCTTGTTGGGTCTCTGTGACATTAGATTGCAAGGTATTGAAGCAAGCTTCCAAGTCTTGGCTACGGGTATGGGCCATGATGACGAGGGAACCGAAAAGGGGCAAGTGGGGTCAAAACATTTTATGAAAAAAGATAGCTATGGATGTGATAAGCAGAAGAGATAAATCCAATGGAATAGGTCTCAAATAATGGTGCAAAAATTTCTAGACTTTTTTATAATTTTTTTTATTTTTTTATTTTTTATTTTTACACCTACAGAGTTATACTTCGGTCTGAAGAATACTGCAGTGATGAAATTTCCAAATTCTTAACTAGGAAGAATTGTGTAGTGACTTGGCAACTCGAACATAGTTGCGCAACAATAGATCTTATATGTTTTAATTTTTGTTTCTGTCCCCAAGGGTTAGGTATTCAAGGGTTTGTTGACGGGCGAAATTGACCGTCCGTCAACTGGGAGAGTGGAACCGGTCCGGGGTTGTCTAAATAACCCAAGCCATTTGGAATGGACCACCCTGATGAGTTTAACGGCTTCGTTGGCCGCTCTAAGGTCTCCTATGAAAACCAGAGAGAAACAATATGAGCTAAGAAATCTTACTAAAGTAAATAAATAATACAAACTAAACTATAACTGAATACAAGAAACTAACTAAAATAAAAGAAACTAGAAACTAATAAAGCAAACTAAACTAACTACACTAATCTAACTATAAACTACTAACTATTATCTATACAAGATACTAATTATGATTATAATAACTCAAATCAACTATCTAATTATCAGCTATAATATTACGTATTCACAAATATACACTATGAACACCCTACAGATTTGATTAAAACCTACAAAACTCATGTGTTTGCTACCCTAAGACAGCCGAGAATCTCTTTTTTAACTTTTATATTTTATGAAAAAGAAATAAAAACTATTGAAATTAAACAATCTAATACATTTACTGAAATTAAACAATCTAATATAAATCTAATAAACTTACATCTATATTAAACTACTTAATAAAAACTGTAAACAAATTACTAATTGACCTGGAAACGCTCCAAGTCTGTCCTGTGTATGATGACTTCTTAAGCAGGTTGGAGGAAGAAATTCACACTGTTTAGTCCCTAAGATTTTCGGAAACGATCAGCTATGTTGCTTCTTGAAGTATGTTACAGGACGAACAAGACATAAAAGAAAATCATAACAATTTTCTGATGATACATATCTGCAATAAGGGAAACCTATTATGCAGAAAACTTATATGTAACAATTCAATCTATGAAGAAGACAAAGCTATCATTCACAAAATGAATTAACAATTGTTATGTCTTTTATCTATTTGGAAGAAACAATATATAGATAACAATAATAAGATTATATCATTTGCATTTGATTTAGATATCAAAAGTAATACTAAACCATAAACAAAGTGATATACAAAACATGGAACAAAGTGTCGATATATTGAAAAGCAAAAGCTATGACAAAACATCAATTCTGCTCCAGTTTGTTTCAGAATTCCATATCCTTGTTCTCCCACAACTGAGGATGTCTCTTATTACAAAAACCATAGGTTTATATAGGTTTCTCCACAAGGTAAAACTTCCTTGTGGATAATATCAAATAAGTTTGCATATCCTGGGAGATATCCCAAAATCACCTAAACTAAGGAAATAAAATGCAAGTAAAATATGTAGATCATCCCCTAACTGCTCATGATATCTATTACCAATTCGAATTTGCCTGCAATAGAACACAAAGATCAAATTAGAAGGATATTTCATTGAAAAAATAATAAAAATTTTACTCTACAGACTTAGCTACATAATCACCTGATTCTGTAGCTAGTCAAAAATAACAAACAGGACCAGGTATAATCAAATAAAATCAAATCCAAAATGAAATACTAATGATTCAATTAAAATTATCCTTTAAATTAAACCAAATCCAAAAGAATGTAATCGGGACAGGGTGAGAATGCTCTGTTTTTCCAATTGCCATAAAATCGGATCAAATCTTAACATGATTATTTCATAAATGCAATGAATGGCGAACCAAATCGTAAAAGATACGAGACAATCATAATTGATTTGCATAGGATCCATATCGTTTAATCAATTGCCAATATGGAAAAGCCGTCAAGATTATTATCAAGATGAAACATGCATAACTATATTCATAGAATCCAGCCACAGATTTTGTTCGCTGAGTCTCAAACAGTTCACAGGTATGACCGAAGTAACGGTTGTAACTGTCATTGACTAGTTATAGTCATAACAACAAATGGATATCATTCAGATAAAAGTATGATATGTAAACTGCTTCAATTGTAATCGGATGAAATCATACTCCATAAATATCGACTCAACGATTTTCATGTTTGATCACCACACAGTCAACAGACGGGGTCTTGACAGAGTCAATAGAATCCATAATACAAACCGGGCATATAACTGAAATGGATATGACTGAATTTAATTATAGACACAAATCATAAGACTGGATACGATCAATTTCATTCCTCAAATCACATTCAAACGATATATTTGTTACCATCGAATACAATCCAAATCGTAACAACCACTATTCATATCTATTCGTAATTTGATTATGTAACAAAATGATATAGAATATACAATCGGAACAGCTAACCGATTTGCCCATCATATCGCACAGGGTATAACCAAATCGAAAGAGATATTGACTATGTTCCAAGATTGGGATACCAAAATAACCTATGTTTAGAAAATATATCGACAATCTTTAATAACAGAGTATTCAAATCAAATCCAATCATGATCAAATTAAATCTAATAAAAAACCAATCCAAAAATTAATTAAAACTTATATACAACAAAAGCATGACAGAGCAGGTCAACAATGTACACAGAGTTTATGAATGTGCCATATAAATGGGTGAAACTTATACCAGCGAGATTGTTGAGGCTATGCCAATTTCGAATTGACAAATGTCGTGGCTGACTCGACATTCTTGAACAGAATTGAACCCGTTGTTCGTTGCTTCTTGTCGTTGGGTTGCACCTTCGCATTATGATTAGTGAGCTTTGCCACTTGGCTTTCCAAATCATGGATTCTGGACTGCAACATCAGCACATCCAAGTAGTATCTCTCCAACCATAACCCACACTAATCGCAAGGTGGAGCAGCAGGTTGAGAAGCCGAGGGTTTCGATGATTCACCGAGGGTTCCATGTGGTGGTTCAATGCCAGGAAAGTCAGGATTATCCCGCAGACAAGGAGGTAAATTCTTGACGAAGTCATAAGGAGGTTTATCACACAAGCCTTCCGAGTAAGGATACTCGTCAGCGAGAAAACGCTCAATCTCTGAATCAGAGTCTTCGCTGACCACTATAGGCTCTGATTTGGCAGGGGTTTTAGGCTTATTTCTTGCCATGCGAGATATTAACCTAGCATTTTTCTTGCCTTTAGAATTCGCACCAGTTTTATCTTTAGGCTTTTTTATTGCGGGTTTATCAATATCAACCTGTTTAGTCACAACCATAAGCAACTTCGAAGGTGGGTCGGGTAGAGGTTTGGGTAGAAAAACGCTATAAGCCACAGGGGGAACAGGTTGGGTTTCGGTCACCATAGGCTTATCAAACTGTGGAGGGTTCGATTCTTCGAAGCCATTATGACTGAGAAAATCATCCCAACAATCATGACGTAACCCCAACTTGTAAACCATAATCATTTTAATCAACCCCAAATGGAAGAGGCTGGTATCAGCTAGGTTACGCTTGTACCTCTTAGCCATTTTGAACAAACTTCTATGCAGGTAGTGGGGCATACTAAGTTCGAAACCCATAAAAATCATCAATAGATGAAGATGAAACAGGAAAACGAACCTATACCTGCCCTTGCAAGTAATGAATTGCTTGATTATCATTAGGAGGTCATGCCAGCGCGGTTTTAGCATTTTTGCAGGCAAACCTCTGTCGCATGATTTCACTGTTCGATATTGGAATAGTAATGTCCATGTGACATCATCTACCTTACAGCTCTTCGACCACTTCTCTCCCGTAACAGGCAGGATGGTTGCCGAGCTGAGAAACTGTTCAGTGATTTCAAGTTGGACATCTCCAACTTTGGCTCGGCAGCCATCGAATGATAACGCAAATTGCCGAGCCACAGTGTGGTTATAACCATCGAATTTCCTTATGAAATTGAGCCACCCAAGATTTTCCAGGTCGCTATACGCGCCATCAAACATCAGCAGTGCTTGGCACCCGTTGGGCTTGGCCCTTACGACAAGAGCGATGGCTTCTGTACATGGTAGGGTTTGGTTTAAACAATGCAAAACACAGGAGTAAAACGATGAGGCTTAACAACTGCAAACGCTCGAAAAGGGATGAATCAATGTAATGCGTGCGAAGGTGGTGGTATTATCACTGCCATGCAGTGCATTAATGGGTGAGTACAGCACTGTTCCATCAGTCATCATAGCATTTAAACATATTAATCGACCAACCCAAGTCGGTGTAAAACCATATCAACGTGTCATCGATCAAATGTAGAACCAAAACCATATGCTATATTCATGTGCCAAGTGTATAGTTCAATCCGACATGAAATTGAAAAGTTTTACCAACGCACCATTGTATTAATCATTAAATCAAAACAAATGTTTAAACCAATGTTAATCCAATCGTGCTATTGCATAAATTCAGACTATCAAACAAAAAGTTTACCTGGTCAGGGTTTATAATTAAAACCTTTGCCATACAAATCAAAACTCATATATTGATCATGCGCTCATATCATAATAAATAATCAAAGTCTTATAAAACATTATGACCAAAGATTTTGTAAAATCGATAAGTCAAAGGTTTAAAACAATAAGGATTGTTAATTATAGCAGTAAACAACACGTTTTACTTTGTGCTTAAATGAGTTATGTATAGAGTGGTGTTATAACCTTCTCTTAATAGTGATTAAACCTTGGTAGCTGAAAAGGTGTGCTACAGTTTGGTATCAGAGCCAAGGTTTCGACACTGATCCTAGATGGGCCAGTGCAGCGGTCTTTGGACCGAGAATGCGAGGGGAAATCTTTTCTGGAAGGCCAATTTCGGACCCTGGTTTTCTCCAAAGTGTCAAGGAGTTACTTGACGAGTTTTTAAAGCTCAGGAGGTATAGCGGCATTATGAAACCGAAACCAGTGTGGTATGAGTCCATAGCAAAAGAGGACTCCACGCCAGAAGTGTAGTAGCTTTAGGATCTGCTCGGGAGGGAAGGTGAACCCTCGTGACCGTTAGATTTGGAAAGTGTGCACGGGGTTTAAAGCCCTTTGGAATTGCACAGGAATGTGGAAATGCGATACAAAAAATATCGAGTTAGTTAAGAACTGTCTGAGCCGTCATATATCGGTTGGAAAATCCGACATACGTTGGATCTGTCAGGAGATATCTGAGGTTTAAAACCCCAGTGAATAGGCGCAAAAGCCTGAAATCAATCTAGACCGTCCGAATGACAAAGACCATGTGTCATGAGATTTCCCATTTTGGGAAATCAAGAATCGCGAGATCGGGAGTCCTGATGACAAGAGATCGGGACTTTCCATGGTGGAAATCCCGAAATAGATTTGAACTGTCTGAATGATGGAGGCCACGTGTCGTGAGATTACCCATTTCGGGAAATCAAGAATAGCGGAATTGGGAATCCTGATGAAGAAGGCCTGGGATTTTTCGTGGTGAAAACCCCGGGATAGATATGAACCCTTCGATGGATGGAGGTTACGTGTCGAGAGATTAACTGCATTGGGAAACTAGGGATCAAGATTTTGGGAGTCCCATGATTGAGATTTCAGACTCTCGTGATGATAAAATAGATGAACGAACGAGATTCTTTCGGAGGATCTCAGAGTCTGTGACGACCGTTAGATGTGAGGAAGAAATCGACGTTTTGGGAGATGGGAGGTGAGAAGAGGTGAACACCTTCAAAACCCAAAATCCCGAAACAATATACACCATAGATCATGGGGAGAAGAACTTAACCATTGGATCAAGTAAGTTAGTAGACAGTGAATTCGTGATTCGACAAATGGAATTTCAATATGTGTTGATGCACGAACTTCCGACCCCCGAAACGCCGAAAGGATTTGCACTGTAGATTTGAGAAATATCTGACCGTTAGATATTTCTAGGAATGGACATGGACACATGGAGATGTACCACGTGCCAATGGTTCAATAAGAGAAGCGAGAGAGGTGGGACCCGATGACTTCATTAAAAAGTGATGTGGGCCCTCATTAACGTGCCACGTGCCACCGTAGTTGTGGGTAACCACTGGGCCATGTGGGTTGGGAGGGTAGAGCAAGTCGAAATTTCGGAAGTTAGGGTTGGAAAGGAAAGCAAGTTTGAAAGCCTTGTGGGCCAAAACCCCGAAACTCGAGGTCCCAAAATTTCGAAGTGCCGAAAATGAAAGTTTAGAAAACCCAAAAATTGCAGAGTCGAACGAGAGCTCAGAAAACTTATTTGAATCGAAATGTCTTTTGTTTTGTTCATATTGGCTTATAAATGTTGAGGATTGTTCCTGAAGGTTTATTGGCCCAACAAAATTCGAATTTAATTGCATAGTGTGTGTGCAGAGTTCAACGGAGCTCAGGATTCCAGTTAACCAACGCCGAGTATGGAATGGGAAAAGGCAATGATTTCCTCTGAAACAGGAGATGAACGGGAAGGAAAGGATGCCAATATGGGATTGGAAGGATAAAACTCCAATGGGCATGGAAAAGATAAGGATAAGGAAGGACACATAATGAAAATCATTGAAGGATTACAAAGAGAGGCCAAGGGTTCGAAAGGGTGAATTAAACCTAAAATTTTTGAAGAACCTAGAAAGAATAGAGAAGAAACTCGAGAAGGGAAGAGACTCAAGTATGACAGAGAGTCGCAGAACCCAAGGAAGAAGAAGTAGGTCGAGGAGTGGTAGCCGACATATTAATCGTTCCCCAAGACATTCTGATAGGAAGACACACAGTAGTTCAAGCCCGTCCTCTACCAGAAAACATCGAAAATATGGAAAGGAGGAATTGAAAGGAGAGATGAACAAGATCAAGCCTCCAAAATTCGATGGAGAACATAAGAAGGAGGAAGATGTCGAGACCTGGTTGCTTGGCATGAAGAAATACTTCCAACTACATAATTATTTTTCCCATGCAGAAGGAAGAATTGCAATGTACCAACTTAAAGGAAAAGCATCCATGTGGTGGGATCAGTTGGTGCAGGTGCAACACATCAGAGAGAAAGAGGTCACGTGGAAGGATTTTAAGAGGTATTTCGAGAAGAAATACCTGACTAAAAGATACTATGACAGAAAGATGAAGGATTTCTTCGAACTCAAGCTGGGCAGTATGACCATTGATGAGTATGAACGCAATTTTCTGGAACTATTGAAGTATGTTCCATTCATCAAAGACAAGGCTGTTAAAATTCATAGGTATCTGAGTGGAATTCCACCTTCCATGAGTGATAAGATTTAATATGATGATCCTAAGACCATGGAAGAGACCATAAGAAAGGCAAAATGCTTGTATGAATAACAAGGAGAAAGTCCTATCCTTCGAAAGGTTTGGAATGATCAGAGGAAGTTTAAGAAGGAACAGAAGCAGAAGGGAAACAAGACTTCCTTTTTCAGAAACTGTCCTTGGGGACAATCATCTTTTAGAGAGCCCAGGAAATTTGAAGGGAGTGAGCAGGTTCCAAGACCGCCACCTATGGAGTGTTGGGGTTGTAAAGGGAATCATAGGTACAGAGACTGCCCCCACAGAAAAGACAAAGAAAGAACTTTCCATACTGTTTAACAAGCTAAAACAGTGGAGGATATGGGCAACAGAATGCTGATGATCTACGTAGCCCTAGACAACAAGCAAGAAAAATTTCAATTGGACATGATTGAAGTGGAAGGTACGATCAACAACCAACCACTTGTTATTTTAATTGATTCAGGGGCTAGCCATAGTTATGTAGATCCTAGAGTGGTGGAAAGTTTGCATCTAACGAGAAGAAAACATGATAAGTCTTGGTTAGTGCAGTTGGCCACAGGGACCAAGAGGAAGGTCGTTGAATTGGTTAAGTCCTATTCAGTGGACATGAAACGAATGAGCACTAAGGCTGAATTGAACATTCTGCCTTTAGGCTCATATGATTACTTAATTGGGATGGACTGGTTAGACCAGCACCATGCCCTTATGGATTGTCGTAAAAAGAGTTTCAGATGCCTAAACGAAGAGGGAAATCAGGTAACAGACCAAGGAATTCCCAGAGCCATGGCTATGAGGGAAATATCATCCATCCAGCTGAAGAAATGTTACCGAAAAGGCTGTCAATTATATGCAGCTCGGGTAGAAGAAGTATTCCGAGATGTAGTATCGAATCTGGAAGATCATGAGGTACTTAAGAAGTTCAAGGATGTATTTCAGGAGGTACCTGGACTACCTCCGAAGAGGGCAATCGATTTTTCTATAAATTTGATGCCTGTAACAACTCCAGTTTCGAAGGATCCTTATAAAATGAGTACACCAGAGCTAAAGGAGTTGCAATTGCAGCTCAAAGAGCTACTAAAGAAAGGTTACATTTTCCCCAGTGTGTCACCATGCGGAGCCCCGGTCCTATTCGTGAAGAAGAAAGATGGGACGCTAAGACTGTGCATTGATTTTCAATAGTTGAATAAGGTCATTGTCAAGAACAAGTATCCTCTGCCAAGGATTGATGATCTTTTTGATCAGTTGAATGATGCAAAAATATTTTCAAAAATAGACCTCAGATCTGGATACCACCAAGTGAGAATAAAGGATGAGGACATCAGCAAGACCGCCTTTAGAAAAAGGTACGGTCATTATAAGTTCACGGTGGTGCCGTTTGGGCTATCCAACGCACCTACTGTTTTCATGTGCTTAATGAATGGAGTATTCAGAAATTATTTGGACAAGTTTGTCATAGTCTTCCTGGACGATGTCTTGGTGTATTCCAAGACAGAGGAAGAACATGAGAAACACCTGAGAATGGTGTTGCAGGTGTTCAGAGAACACCAGCTGTACGCAAAACTGAGCAAGTGCTCCTTTTACCAAAGGCAGATCCATTACTTGGGACACATTATATCTGAAGAAGGGATCGTTGTGGATCCTGAGAAGGTACAGGCCATTCGAGAATGGATAGCGCCAAGGAATGTAGCAGAAATTAGATCTTTTATGGGTCTGGTAGGCTATTATAGGAGGTTCATAGCCGAATTCTCAAAGATAGCTCATTCTATCACTTCCTTGCAAGGGAAAGAGAAGAAGTTCCAGTGGACTGAAGAATGTGAGAGCAACTTCCAACAATTGAAGCAGCTGCTAACTAGTGCTCCGATCTTGAAGATTGCAGATCCAAATAAGGAATACGTAGTGTGCACAGATGTGTGTAAGGAGGGGCTGGGAGGAGTTCTCATCCAAGAAGGATTTGTAGTTTGTTATGAATCCCTAAAGTTGAAGGAGCATTAGAAGAATTATGCCACTCATGATTTAGAGCTGGAAGCAATCGTCCACACCCTGAGGAAATAGAGACATTACCTCATGGGCAAGAGATTTGAGTTGAGAACAGACCATAATGGTTTGAAATATTTATTTGATCAGACGACATTAAATGCCAAGTAAATTAGATGGCTGGAGTTTCTGTGCGAATATGACTTTGATATCAAGCATATCAAAGGGAAAGAAAATAAGGTGGTTGATGCACTCAGCAGAAAAGTGCATGAATTACATGCTACAGCCATTATCATGTACAAAACTGAGATTAAAGATAGAATTTTAGAAGCTGCCAATGTTGATTTGCAGTACAGAGGTCTAGTAGCAAAGCTATAGCAACGTGAGAGACCACAAACCAAGGAAAGTTACACCTTGGGAACTGATGGCTTACTTCTGTATTGAAGCTGGAAATTCTAAAGGAGATGCATAACCTGACTTATGATGGACATCCTGGATATCAGAAGACCGTGGCAGTAGTCAAAAGCCATTACTTTTGGATGGGTTTGAAGAAAGAAATCACTGAGTACATCGCCAGATGTATGGAGTGCCAAAAGGTTAAGGCTGAGCATAGGCATCCAGCAGGGTTGCTGCAGCCTTTACCTATTCCTGAATGGAAATGGGACGTGGTAACAATGGATTTTATCATAGGATTGCCCAGAATAAGCAAGCAGCATGATTCAATCATGGTGGTGGTGGACAAGCTTACTAAAGCTTCCCATTTTATTCCACTAAAAAACATCCACAGAGCAGCTGATGTTGCTGATTTATTTTTAAAAGAAGTTGCACGCTTTCATGGAATTCCTAAGACAATTGTGTCTGATAGGGACCTGAAATTCACTTCGAATTTCTAGAAAGGACTGTTCAAAGGATTTGAAACAAATCTGAAATTTAGTACAACGTATCATCTCGAGTCTGATGGATAAACAGAGAGAGTGAACAGAGTAATAGAAGACATGATGAGAATGTATGTGATGGATAAACCATCAAGGTGGGAAGACTACCTTCATTTGGTAGAATTCGCCTACAATAATGGGTATCATGCATCATTGAATATGAGCCCATTCGAAGTGCTTTATGGAAGAAAGTGCAACATTCCAGTGAGCAGGGATAATCCAGCTGACAGAGTAGTAGTTGGGCCTGAGCTGCTCAAAGAGATGGAAGATTAAATGATAAAAATTAAACATAATCTAAAAGCTGCCCACGACAGGCAGAAAACTTATGCTGGTAGTAACAGAACCCATAGAGAATTCAAAGTGGGTGACCATGTTTTCCTGAAAGTGAAAACTAACAGGAGTTCCCTAAAGCTGGGAAGTTGTGCCAAGTTGGCAGCAAGATTTTGTAGGCCATTTGAGATCCTAGAAAGGATTGGGCCAGTTGCATACATGCTTGCATTACCTGCATCTATGATCGTACATAATGTGTTTCATGTTTCATTGCTTAAGAAATATGTACCTGATGCTAATCATTTTATCGATTGGAATGTGATTCAGGTGGAACCAGAAGGTGTCCTGCAAGTGCATCTTGTACGCATATTGGACAAGAAAAGCAAACATCTCTGGAATCGAGTCATAGAGCTTGTAAAGGTCTAGTGGACCTGGTACGGTCCTGAGGACGTGACTTGGGAGCATGCAGATGTTATGCGGGTAGAGTACCCACATCTTTTTGAATTTTTTTTGAAAAGCTTGTAGATGCTATGAAAATTTGCACTGAGGACAGTGCAAAAATAAGGGGAGGGGGATTGTAGTGTCCCCAAGGCTAAGCCCCGTTGTAAACCATGTTTTGAAAGAAATTGTAATTATGTTTCATAGGTTGGTGATCCAAGTTTTTATAAGATGGAGGCTTATGTGTTGTTAGACCAGGGAGACTGAGTGTTGAAGGCCAGGAGCCTACTGTTGTATATGTAATCACACAGAACAATTAATAAAACATAAACACCGCCATGTGCAGACCGACCACGATGAATGAGTGAAGGGGGACTGAGCATCCATAGGATGGGCAAGGAATTAGGGGCTGGAAGGTGGGAAGAGGGGCTAAGTGTTGAGCCTAGGGGCTAAGCCTAGGGGGCTTAAGCCTGAGAATACTGTTTTAATATTATCCCCAAAAGACATGTGCATTTTATATTTATCCTAAGTTTCTAGAAAAGGGAGAACATGCAAGGGAGATGCGTGATGGTGAAATGCATGCAGTTTCATGGGTGACAAGTGACAACCCTGACGCATGCGAATA
>ML855382.1:16773-28001 GCA_009831015.1 Picea engelmannii | reverse complement strand
GTAGATTGTCAGTGGACATCCAGACGCAATGTTTTTAATGCAGCGTCTCGGTTTCGCTTTTGGTTTTTCTCTTTGAGTATATGTAGGAAATTTTTCCATTTTGAAAAGCATCGATGGTAGAGCGAAGCTCCCGATTGTAAAGTTTTAGTAGACGTCTCTAGTTCTTTGGTTATGCATCTGTATGTAAGATTTCTTGTTTAATGACAGATATTTTCCTTACCCCATCTAGTTTTCATCTCATACTGAGGGAGTTCATGATTGACTGATTTACATGAATTATTGCAATTATGCTACGATAAAGGATTTATTGTTGCATTGTTGTATTCTCCAGTTTTCTGC
Source organism: Picea engelmannii (assembly GCA_009831015.1). NCBI lineage: Eukaryota > Viridiplantae > Streptophyta > Pinopsida > Pinales > Pinaceae > Picea > Picea engelmannii. The sequence continues at coordinate 27,662 of ML855382.1, read as the reverse complement.
ATTTGAATGTAAGAAGATCTTGTGTTTAGATGTTTTCTCCTACAGTTTGTTAGAAACCTGATGTTTACAACAGACCTTTGCATTTCTCTTATACAATTCTTCCCCCTATTCACCCTTACTACAACTCACTATCTGAAGTTTATCTAAGACCTCACTTGCCCATGCATGCTTGGCCTAGTTTCGGAGTTAAAACAATGTTGTTTTGAGTTAACTTCCATTCGATCACCCCTTTTTATAAACAAATCATGACATAAACTGATGGGTGTCGGGATCTGCTCTTGCTGCAATCCAGGAGTGACTTCCATCGCCAACACCATCCATATCCCATATCGTATATCCAATGAGCACATTCGGATGGCCATCAATAAATGGAAGACAACCTAAACGAAAACAACCAATCCATATAGTATATCCTATGGGTGCATTCTGATGGCCATCAATGGATGGAAGACATTCTAAATTGAAACGAAAATGGAAAGGACCTTCCCAGTGCTAGAGGCTGGAGGTAGTTGAGCGAAAATGTTGAGGGTTGTGGCGTGATGGTCATGCTCCATGGCAACATGGATGGGCAACCTGCTGATAGAGTCTTAAAGACTTTACAATAGGATGGATATTGCTCGTGGAGTTTTAAAGACTCTGCAGCAGAATGGATATTGTTAGTGGAGTCTTAAAGACTCTGCAGTAGGATGGATATTGCTCATCCACTTAGATGATGTCGATGTCATGCAAATTGCCTCAAATTTTTTTCACCATTGATGTGTCATCTTTGTATGTTTAATTTCTAGTCGAATAGGATTTATGAGTTACATTAATTATGAATTATAAAGAAATTTAATTTAATTATTTTATTTTAATTAATTGTGTTCGATCAATTTAGAATGTATTCATAAATTTATTAATGAGACACGATTATAATATGTAAAGAGGTATTATGAGGGAAACCTTATTTTATCGAGATGCAAAAGGAGTCACACTTACTCCATCAGCATAATTCATGTACACTCCATTCATATATTCTCTAAACTTTGGCACTTTGTTGGAAAGAGAATTTCTCTACTCATTATACACATTATTTTTGGTTCACTTATTACATAAGCAGGTCAATACTCTTCTAATATTCGTTGGATTCATAATGCCTCCACATATTGAACTTGTAGTTAGTGTTAAGTTGAAATATAGTGTTCTCTTAATGTATGTTATACATGATATTATCTTCATTTCTTTGCAGTTTGTCAATGAATGTTTTTTTTTTAATGTTTTCCATATTTATTAATTATCAGATGTCCAAATCACCTAAATTATGTAGTAGATACTGCAAATTTTTAAAGACCATAGGTACATAGATACAAATTTTTAAATGTGCATGCATAATATCACTATGACATACATTGAGAAATATATTGAGATTGAAGAGATTCAATAAAATAAAATAAAAGTGATAAAAATCATTGCTTTATAGAGTTGTACTTTTTTCATAAATATTTAAGGTAGTATACAATAATGTTCCAATAATGTTCCATAGAAACAAAATGACAACTATGAGTTAGTCATTTTTACCAACATCCCCGCCTTAACTTAAAAGATTATAATTTGTTTCTTGTGAATAAAAAAAACCAATTAACCTTCAATAGTTTAACCTAAAGCAATAAATATTAAAAGGGATGTAAATGCAAATACATTGCAATTATTTTTTGTCACCTACACAATTATCTATTTGTAGCATTAATATTGGTGTCAACATTCTATTTGATTTGTAATAGTTTCTATGATCAACACCTTTCGTAGGTGATTTCATATCATATTTATTGTAGAATAAATATTTTTCATAAGACTCAATTTGCAATAGAGATTCACACAATGGGTGGTTTGATGTTCCCCTCTTATACAACAAATCCCATATCAATTTTCGATTGGTTATTCAAAATCCTAGAAGCATTTAGCTAATGAAGTTAAAATGATTTTTTAACCCATATACATAAATGAAAGGTTGAAATGATTGAAGCCCCCAATATTGAGTGCATGTGTAACCATGCCAGGCAAATAAATTAGAAGATTCATGACACTACTAATAGCCTTTTCCTTCTTACCGAACATTGGAATAAAATTGTTTTCCTTATGTATCTTGTCCTGCACAATGCTCAAGTATGTGTTAGGATGCATCTCCAAATTCAATCTATGGGAATAATATACATTGTGAAAACTTAGAATGTATTTATTACGGGTCATTTGAATTACTCTCAGTACTTTTAATTTGGATAATTTAATTGTGGCACTAAATTTATAGGCGATTGAGAAACAATACACCTTGTGAAGAAGTTATTCTTTGTGATCACAACATATAGAATTTGATTTCTCATTATTGTGTTGAAATTAAATTGTGACATTAGAGGAAGATCCAATAGTTGCATATCGTCATTAACCATTTTGTGAATTGAATCCTAGGTCATATTTGAAGGCAATAGTTTAAGAGGTACCCTTATTCCATCTTGAAAAATTGAGTGTTTTAGTTGGAGAACTTTATATGAATTTTGGTCCACATTATTACTATCACTATCCATTGTTGCAATAGTATTAGATCTAGAATTTTTTAGTCCATTATTACCATTCCCTATCTTCAAGACACCATCTCAAAATCTATTATTACTGTGGTATACACTGCTTAATTTTATTCCATAAGATTGTTTCCATGTGTTTTGGTTGTTTTACCACTTGGGTGAACAAAAACAATCCACTTATTTTCGTTTTCAAGCCAACAAGACAATACAAAAGTTGGTTAGTTGATTAATGGATCAAGCAAAGAGAAAACAAGAAAATAAATAAGAAGGAAATAAAAACTAAACTAAGCATACATGGAATCTTCAAATAAAAACTTGCAAAGGAGACAAAGAAATAGATACCAATAGGAATAATCTTCAAATTGATAACACCTAAGAGAAGTATGGGAACTTATGAGTCCCCTCTTCCTCCTTGGGAGGGCTCTTGAATCCCACAAATACAAATCTCTCTTTCTTATACGAATGGAAATACAATGGTGAAGATTTGATGGTTGAAATTATGAACAGGTGAGAAGAGAAACACTAGTTATGAGTTTTCAAATAGATCTAATAGAATCATGGCTTCTCAAAAACCAAATGAACAACAAAAAAATACTCAAAATTTGTCTCTTTGTTTGCATGCCTTGGTCATGTATTTATAGGACCAATGCAATTTTTTTCATAACTTGCTTGTAGTGTGAATGGGAGTGTTAAGTACCAAAGACCTGAATACAAAATACCACAATAGTACCAAATATATCTGAATACAATCACCACAGAAGATATATGAAACATTATAGAAAACCGCCACTTTATTATATCAAACCCTTAAGGTAGGGAAACACCATATAATGGATCCTATTATGAAAGAGATCCTCTCCTGTTCACTTGCCTCTTCGAGGGTGCATCCTCCTTTTGAGCTACCACTCACAATACAATACTTGTCTTCATATCCAATTACATTGCTTGAAACCCTTTATATAGTGCTACCAATGATCTGGGTGGATATTGGTGGCCACCCACCTGTTCCAACTGGCTCCTTTTGACAGATTTTAGTTCAACATGTTCTTCTGTACTTCTTTGTAATTTTGGGTTCTGCATTTTTTGGGCTGTATCAATCCCTACACATCTTCCAGGTGGATACTAGTGGCCTACCACTTAATCCAATTGGCTTATTTTGTATGTTTTCATGTCAACACATCTTGTTGTACTTCTAGGGTTGTTTTGGGGCCCTAAACAATGTTTTATTTTTTGTCTTTCCACCATCAAACTATATATGGAGTTAAATTTTGATGACTTAATGTGTAGTTCTCGAAATTACCTTTCTAATGGGCTATCACACACCTAAAATAGAGGGTGTATACAAAAGTTACGACCTCGGGAAGTTGAGGTACCAACTTACCCATAGGGGCCCACATAAATTCTGGCATTTCATCTCCTAGGGTTACGTTTTCGGATGTCTAGGGTTTTGGCATTCAAGAGTAATGTTAAAAAGGAATTTGAAGCCTCATTGTAATCATTCCTCTAAGACAAATGTGTGTAGCAGCCACATCAGTTCTCAGAGATAGCTACCACCATTCGAGAAGGTGTTTTAACTCTACAGTCTTACAGTTTCATCCTATTTCATTTATTCAATAGAAGATATTGTTCAATGGATATACGTGTTGTTATTCATATCTCTATTTTTGTTTTATTTGTTCTGTTAATCAGTTCATTCCGCTCCTAAATCTGGATCAACCAACCACCTAAGAAAATTTTAGAGGAGGAACCTTCTAGAAGTATTACCTTCTAAGAAGTCCTCTTACATGTATTATATCTAACTACCCATTTTTTATATCTAACTACCATAGTGGGCCTTATTTAATAGTATATTGGACCTATTCCACCTTACATTGAATGGCCTCCACTACCTCTCTAGCTACCTAGCATTCCATCCCCCTTATGCAATCGTTGTCATCAACACTTGTTATGAGGGTGGACAACCATATACCAAGGTCCCATGGATAATTGTGGAACATAATGTTGAAGAATACTAGAGAACCAAGGTCCCATGTATAAATGTGAGCCATTATGCTAAAGTAGTTGAATTGCCACTGTGAACCTCGGTAACATGTCCAGGTGCTCATGTGAACTCCACGATGAAGATATTGGAACTTGGAAACCAACTGAAAATGATTCTCTAAAGATTTACACTAGTCATATGGATCGAAATATTTAGAACCAACAAAAAATTAATTCACTGCAACTAGAGAATAATAAAACTAAAGAAGAATATGTAGAGAATGATCATGTTTACTCTCCAATAATTTATCTACCTGAGGGGGAGTAGAGTCATCAAATAGAAGATTGAAGTGGTTGTCATCCCAGAAATTAAAACTATCCATATACCAATGTTACAGGTGAATCCTACTGCGGACAAGCGGATTCCCTCTTGGTATCTAGACCATTAAAACAAAGACAGAAAGGGTGTTATCATTGGTCACTGACATCCTTTTATATATAATTAAGCTAATGAATGAAGAGGAAGAAGAAAAGTGTACCTTTTTAAATGGCGTTTTGTCCTCACAAAGTCCAAGTTGAGCATCAATCTTGAGCTCCTCGATAGGTCCTGTAGAACAAACAAATATACAAAAAGATTCCTATTCTACTGAGATTAGCCCAAATAGAGAGCTATCTACAGAAGACAAGTTCATGTGGAACAAACATAAACTTGAAAGAAACAAGCCAAGAATGTATGTATATTAATGAGAACAAATTAAGAGTACTTACAATCCTTTGATGAAGGTGCAACAACTTCTTCCATCTCTCCTTGTCCAACCCATTTGCTCAAGTAATCTACATTGATTATGCTGCAATGACATCTCACTTATGGGATCATAAGTTTGGTGTAATTCTCAATCTCCATCCCCCTTTTACCATGAGAGGGCATCCTTATATAAGCTTGGAGAGGCCAAACCACTTGAGAGATCTTTGGGATAACTTGAGGATTCTTCTCCTTCACTTGTGGATCTTCCCTAAGATCATGCCTTGACCTTCTATTTGAATCCAACCACCTTCAGAAATTGAGGGGATTCTTCCCTGATTTGTCTCAACAAACCAAAATTCGCTCAGAAAGGGTAGCACTCCCCGAAAATGGGGCACAGAGTGTTGTATCACTCCCCCAAAGAAGCCCAGGGAGCGTTATCACTCCCTGACAATGTATAGGATAGCGCTGCCTTCCAAAAATGATTTTTGAGTGGTTTTTTCAGTGGCAAAAGGCTTGTACTCCTTGTCAAATGACTTCTCTTCTTCAAAACTAGTCTTTGAGGTGTCTTAAGTGTCCTTATGATGTCATTAGAGATATTACATGAACAAGATAATAGTATGATGTTTGCAACACTTGTGACACTTGTGGTCAAGATGCAACCCTTACGGAGAAGATGCGACACTTGCAACACTTGTAATGACAACACTTACGACACTATTGAAGTGAGTAATTTTGATGTGTAACAGATTTCCCCCCAAAGTACGAATTTAGAAGATGAGAACTTATGATTGAAGTACTTTGTATCTTTTTCAAGTGATGGTACGGACGCAGAGAAATTGATAGAAGTTGCACACAACCATCCAACAAATATTATGACATGTTTCAAACTCAAGGCATGCATACCTATGCTTGGGTGATAAAGACTTCCAAGGTATGGCCGCCATAAAATACATTGTGGATCCATAATTATATTTATAAAGAGTATAGCCACTGAAGATACAAAGTGGATCTATACTCCCATGACATGAACTAATCGTAGCCACGAAAAATACACAGTGAATCTACGAAATGACAAGACATATCCACAGCTAATACAAAGTGGATCTATGTGACAATATATGTGTCATTGTTCAAAAGAAAATCCATCGCAACCTGGACAAAGTATATATCAGAGTGATCATTCAACCTAGGGTCTTCTTACCAATCCTTATGTAGTACGAATATAACCATGTGAATAGATGTCTTGATGTCGAACATGGAAGAAACCACTTGATTACCGGTCAATGAGGTAAAATGTTAACAAGCGCGAGGAAAATCACCATTGATGTCAATAATTTCCAAGGTACTCTAATACATTCCAATGAATGTGAATGGATGAGATGAATTCGAACATCCTTGGAATCATATGGTCAGAGGTCAATGATGTAAACCCACTATCGGACATGAGGAGGTATTCCATTGAGGCATGTAGGTCCCAAGGTAGTAACTGGTTTCTAGGTATAATTCCTAGATAATGTGTTGAACTTGACAGGAATAGAATCGTCTTAGGAGGGCCTTGATGTATCCCGCATCAATGACACAAAACTGACACAAAGATGTAAATTGGTAGATCAAATGAACATGGACTGACATGGTTACTGAAACAAAATATTTGTGATGGCTAACTCTCGAGGTAGATACTTCCCTTGAACACTGAGGCACAACAACAGAAACATGACATGGACCAAAACATGATGATGTAGTGGATACTGTGACTTTCGTCAGGTGACCCAAAGGAGTAAAAGAAACTCAGAGGATTGGTTCAGCAGAGGTCTAGCAGATTGAAATGTGTGAAAAAATAAAGTGTCGTGTTCAAGGGCGACCGTAAGCGTTACTGGTAGTGTTCTCAAAAACTGCTTGCCTTGCTTCCTTCAATTTCCCCCCCATCCATATAGACGAGTACCTATTTTTTATTTAATGAGCTCGAGGAGGGTAAGTCCCTATTTTTAATTTAATGATCTCGAGGAGGGTAAATCACCTTTGGTAAGTCCCTCTTCATTTGTTTAACAAACTGGAATAAGTAAGGGTTCGGTCCCATATGGGCCCTTCAAAGTATGATTGTTTAATGAGTCCAGAGAAGGTAAACTCGATGGTTTTTCATATTTAGGGAGTCTGAAAACAACTTAAAGATGACTCCAATGTTGTCCTTCTTCACAAAGTTAGTCTTGTGAGGCCGAAAAATAGATAAATTATCACTCGAAAGACACCCTTTCAAACCTTTTAACGAGTGTGAAAGGAAGCAAGATCACTTGACAATCTTTTCATGTTTAGAGATTCTGAAAAAGAGCTTAAAGGAGAGTCCAAGGGGTTCCTTTTTCATATATCCATGTGAGTCTGAAAAAGAGATAAAAGTTTACCCGGTTGCATTCTCATGTTTTTTCGAGCGTGAGAAGGAACTAAGACCATGCTCGGTATTGGTTTAATTTTTATACAAGCTTGAAACAAAATTAAACCATGCTTGTAAATTCCCAACATAATTTCCAAAGGTAGGGATACCCATGGATGGTTGGTACTCTTCCCCCAGCTTGAAAGCTAATGGCTTAAGTCTAGAATGATCATCAAAGGCTGGAGATATGCCCCCCAAGATTCAATTCATTCACCGACTTTGAGGTTGTCACGAATTTCTCTACTGGTGGAGAAAAAGGATAAGGGTGGATGAAATGAAGGTTCAAATATGATACCTAATGAAAGAATTGACTCGACAGGAGAGGTGACTGTTTCATTTTTCAATGAGATTGACACAGGAAAAGAACTATGCTCATGGCTCCAGGTTAAATCCCTATATCCTTGTTTCATTTTTTAATGAGCTTTCTACAGAGAGGAAAACTATGCTCGTAACCTTTGTTTCATTTTTTAACGAGATTGCTACAGAGAAGAGAAACTGTTCTCAAGGCCTTTGTTTCACTTTTTAATGAGATTTATACAGATAAGCTAAAATATGCTCATACACTCTTCTTGATCATGGCTTCCAGGAGGATAATGCTCTGGAAGGACACCATGTCAAGGGACAAAACTTGGTCATGGCTTCCAAGACATCTTCACTGGATGGAAGAAGAATGCTCTAGAAGGAACACATGTTGAGGTCTGTGATAGGTGTAAGGAGATAAGGCTCCAATAGCCCTACCAAAGAGATCACCATGTCAACTATCGGATCCAATTCATATGAGGTTGAAGTCATGGGAGATAACGCCACATAATTGACATGTGGCAGGGGCGATACTGTCTTCATATAAGAACCATTTGGGGAGGTAATCTAGTCAGGACCAATGAAAAAAAGTTGATCAATAGTCACCATTCTTCCATCATGAGGGAAATATATCACATGAAAAAGAGTGGACACAATAGATGTCATGGCATAGACATAATCCTGCCCAAGGAGTAACGCGAAATCCAAGGGGTCTCGGACTACCATGACATCAATAAAGATAGTTTTCCCTCCCAAAGTTACTGGAAACTGAGGAAGGGTCCCTAAAGGTTGACTAGTTCTTCAGTTAAAAGATAACAGATTCTGTGTAACCGGTGCAAGCTGAGGACAACCCAAAGCGTGCCAAGCAACATAGGATAAAATACCGATGGAATCACCTTTATCTATCAACGTTTGAGGAATGTCCCGACCACAAACCTATGCTATAATATGGAAAGGGATGTGAGAGGGAAGACGAGGTCCAGTTAGTGCACCCCAATAAAAAAGGATGGCCTCATTACTTGGAGGGGGTTTCGCCGGAGAAGGAGAAATGCCCCCCGGCACGGTAGATTCTGTATCAACGAGAAAAATGTGGGCAGTATCGGGTTTACTCTCTAGAGGGAGAGTAGGATCAACCGAAAATGGGATCGGATAGAGCACGCTGGCACTCTTCATAGGAAGAGTGGGATTGACTGATGATGTAACCAGAGAAACCAGTTTGGCACTCTTTGGATGAAGGGTGGGACTGACCAAGGAAGGGACTGGATCAGTCACTTTGGGACTCTTCAAGGGATGAGTGGGATCGACCAATGGGGGAACCAGATCGACCACTTTGGCACTCGTCATAGGAAGAGTGGGATTGACCGATGAAGTAACTGGGGTAACCACTTTGGCACTCTTCAGATGAGGAGTGAGATTGACCAATGACGGGACTGGATCAGTCACTTGGGGTTCACTCTATAGATGAAGAGTGGGGCTAACTGATAATGGAATTGGATCAACTACCTGGGTTCATGGTTCAATCGAGGAGGAAAATAGATTGACCACCTGATCAACCGGACTGACCGAGGATGGAATCGGATTGACCAGTCCATCAAATAAAAAAGGGTTGGTGGAAATATTACGATAACCAGGTGGAAGTTAAATCTTTTCCAAAAGAGAAGAAGCCTCATCCATATGAAGGCAAAGATGAGAATAATGATCACCTTCGCATATCATATAAGGAAATTTGACAGTTGTCTTCTTCTTACCAACCTTAACATCACTAGTTGAGGGGGCATCACCAGCATGTCTAGAAGAGGCCATTGACATGGAGGAACACATTTCTAAGACCTTGGGAATACCAGGGAAATCCCTAAGAAAGTGGTCACCCTTACAAATACTGCAAGGGAATTTGGGTTTCATATTCTTCATTTTAATCTTGTTGACCTCATCAACACTCCTAGTACTATTAACATTATCTGGTTGCTTGGATCCAACATATGATGTTGTTGGAGCCTTGGTCCTTTTCTGGCTCTTCTTCTTCTTCTTCTGATCAACCTGGCTACTTTCTTTAGAGATTTCACTAGGCAAAGAAGGAGAAAACGAAGGAGACTTAATGGGTGAAGAAGGAGAAAAGTCAACATGAGGTTTATGTGTGGGTGGTGTGATGACATCTGAAGTATTAGGTGTAGCTGAAGCATTGGGAGGATTCAAGATCACCGGAGTGGGGAACAACCAAATCAGTAATCTAACGGTGAGTCCCGAAAGACTCAGTGTGGCAATGTACGGAGGACAAAAGTTTCCAAAAGAAGGAAAGTGTAAGGTTCCCCGGGACAATGGGTTCCTCCATTGGTAATCCCAGGATTTGATTCCATTAACATTGATTCGACCTAAGGTCCACTAAGTAACAAAAACAACACATGCTATGAATCTGAGAAGCAAACAATCAAACAAACCTTCCCACAATGAAACCACTAGTTGGTGATGAAATCCAACATCAGAGATAAATATAGGAAGGGGCGGGGATAGAAGGGGTGGATCAGTTACGTTGGCGACCTACTTAACAGACTTACACATTGATGCAAGCTTCCATGCAGTAAATGTGGATTTATCCTCCAAGGAGCCCGAGTGAGTTTGGCCAATGTCTGTTCCAGGTACAATGAGACTTCCCTTCATCGTCACCTTTTGTGAGACCCTAAATATTATGGCTACTAAGGTCACTAACTCACAGTCATCCCTTGGGAAGGTACATTCGACAGTCCAGTCCGAACGTATGGGAAGGATAACAAGTCTGAAATCAACTCGAGAGGCTCCCACACATAATCGTGGGTATACCTTCAAGTGACCCCCAATATATGATCCAACTACTATGAACGATTGAACCATGGAGGGATAATCTCTGTAA
>ML855382.1:0-10523 GCA_009831015.1 Picea engelmannii | reverse complement strand
GACTATCTTTGGTAAGCCTCGATCGTTGCATGTTTGATTGTTATTCTATTTCTGCAATAATCTTACTTCTAAAGGTATTTTCATTTTCTTAATTGCTCTTGAAAATTATATAAACGGGCATGCATATATTAGGCATGGCAAAGTTATATTGGGTAGATATGTTTAACTTGTGGATTGGTTATTTTGGCTACAAATTTAAATATGATTCTCTAATATTAGAGTGTTATGCATCGTTACCCAAATATTAAATGAAAGGAGCAGATACAACTTTTGTCTAATATGATATTACTCTAGCCAAGATTCCAAAGCAAAAGAAGGAAAAACTTGTTGTTGTGTCTACAACAAGAGATCACCTATAGTTTGGTTGGTGAGCCTTTCTTCCAAATAAGAGGAAGCCATTGCTGAAATTTCTCGGTCATAATGCAGAGAAAAAAAGAATCTTTGTTATACCCCAGTGTTTTCCTAGTTGGGTGTACCAAGTGTAGATTAAGGGTGGTTCTCTTTCCTTTTGCCTTAAGTCATTGGCATAAAAATAGCAGAACTTTCACTGAGCCTTTATAACGAGCCATCGTTGGGTCAAATTGAAGAACATAGTCAATAATTGTTTTTCCTAGAACAACAGTGAACATGAGCTATTGATCGCACCACGTGATGGATTCATAACCCTTGATAAACAATGGGTGTTATTTTTTTATCCCACATGAAAAGGAAAGGGTTATATGGAGTGGTTTATAAGAAAAGTGAAAACCATAGTGCGTGAATCATAGAGATCTGTGAAACCTTGTTGGACCCACGTGTAATGAAAATTTTGGATAATAGAAACCCTGCGAAAATGCATGTTCACTGGTTCAGATCGGAGCAGTTTGGATGGAGGTTGCATGTGGTGACTGGTGTTCGTGTTCCTTGATGGACCTATGGACCGATGTCTGAGAAGTTGGTTGGAGGTTTCCCATAGTGACATGTGGCTCGGTGCTACAGTGGCCCAATGGGATGGTTGATTGACATTGGGTCCATTTGGATGGAGGTCTGTGCAAATTGTTTCAATAGCATCGGTGGCTCGGTGCCTTGAAATCATATTGGAGTCATTCGGGTGGATGTTGCATGGAAGGAATTGGTTTTCTGGTGGGTCAGTGTCTCGGTAGCCACGTGCCATGATAGGTGGTAGGCCACGAAAGAATTATGTGCCCAAGGTGCCAACAAAATCCCCAGATTGGCAACTTGAGACTGCAGTGTTAAAGGTTTCCAGAGACTAGTACGTTGATGACTGGTGGCCAGTAATGTCAATATATTGTATCGGATTGGGATATAATGGAATCCCAACAAGAGGAAAATAAGGTACTCAGTGGCCCAATAGGTAGGCACCTGAATGACCCTATAGATTAGATGAGGATAAAAATAAGGTTCCATAAGAAGGTAGAGAGGTGTTTACCCTAGTGATCGGTGTCCTGATGGACTGATGTCCCGATGAGAAAGAACCAAAATCAGTGTTGTCTACAAAAAATAAACAGTGAAATACCAAAAAAAAAATGGTGGTTTTGAGGTCATAAACTTGCACGTCGTTTTTGAAGGCCTAAACAACATTGTCAACAAGTCAAATTTTATAAAATTGTGTATCCTTCTAGGATAGGACACATTTTTTATGATTCTAAAATGATAGAGATCGAAGAAATCTTTCTAGAAAGATGAACTATTTTCCAAACAGATCTTTTATGAAGAAGTTATAGCCAAATCAGTCAAGGGTAAAAAAATTAGTACCAATTTTCTTTTAGAGGGAATAACTCCTATCACATGAGTCAATTTGGGGCTTTGGATTAGTCTACGAAAATATCATGGACTATAGAATTCAGGTATGGAGCCTAAACTGAGTTCTTGGTACCTAAAAATGTGATGGCAGTGAAAGAGCACACCTGTAGCATGCAAAGCTAAAAAGGGAAAAATGGTGAAAAATTCTAAAGAGCATAACTTTATGCTTGGAAATCAAAATTGGGAAAATGGATAGTCAATGGAAAGATATTGAAGAGGAGAATCCATATATTGACCTAGAAAATTTTACAATCAACTCAAAAGAAGATGATTGGTGGAATTAAAGGGAAGAAAAATTTATGCATTCTTTTCCAAAATTGTATCTGTATTTTTTTTTTGTCTAATAAAAAACAAATTCATGCACATTTTTTGCATATTTTATAGTTTCAGGAGGGAAATTTGTTTTCCCATATGAGAACCACAACAATGGGAGATTCCCTAGGGTCCTACATTCATGAAGAGGAATTCATAGGTTTGCATGTTAGCATGGGAAATGTTGAGACTGAGTCTAATGGAAGAAGAGGTAGGCATGAGCCTGTAACTATGAGAATCCTGTAGAGAGAAGTTCAAATTTATAGGGATGAAAATGAGAATAACATGAAGTATTAGGAAGAGATACTTCAAAGTTTGAACATGATACATAAGAAAGACAAGAAAGAATCCGGAACAAGGAAAGAAACTAGTGCTAGACAAGTGACAACATCCAAATACCATAGTAGGAGGGATGAGCATGGGAATGACAAGAAGTAAAGGAGTAGGAGAAGATACCATCATTCCCTATGACAATATACTAGGATATTTCATGCCAATTCAGGGCCAAGAAGCAACCTAAGTGTGTCTCTTATAAGGAGACAGAGGAGAATGCCTTAGGGAGACATATTGCTAGGTGAGCTCAGGAAAATCAAGCAACCTACTTTCAATAGTGAGCATAGTAAGGGAGAGGAGGTTGAAGCCTACCTATTGGAAATGAAAAAATATTTATAGATGAATGATTACCCCTCAAGGGTAGATACAATAATTGTAACCTACCACTTGCAAGGAAATACAACTATGTGGTGGGGTCAACTTAAGAAATCTAAGCATATTGATGAAAAGAGAGTCTCATGGAGGAAGTTCAAAGGATATTTCCATGATAACTATTTTTTTGAGCATTACGATGAGAGGAAGATGAAAGAGTTCTTTGGAATCAAGTCGAGAATCATGATAATGGATGAATATGGGAAGAAGTTATTTGAGCTGTTGAAGTATGTGGAGTTCATAAAATATGAGAAGGTCAAAATCTAAAGGTTTCTTAGTGGGTTACCCTCCTTCTATAGTGACAATATATAGTATGATAACCCCATGACTTTGGAGGAGACCATAAAGAGAGAAAAACATATATATGAGCAGAGGAAAGGGAGGCTAGTCTTCCAAAAGACTTGGAATGACAAGATGAAAGAAAAGAGGGAGAAAAGGAAAAAATGGTTTAATCCACCATTTTTCAAGAACAACTCTCATGTCAATTAGCAAGGGTAGTCAACCAAAAATCAAAACAAGAAAACATATTCTTTTGGAAAAATTCCAAGGAAGCAACCTATACAATGTTAGGTATGTGAGAGGAATCACTTATATAGGGAATTCCCTCACAAAGGAGAAAGGATGAAGAGGCTAAGATAAATCTTGAAAGATTTAAAGATAGTTACATAAACTCTAATAGTATTGAAAGATTTTATTTGCAAATGAGTATGCATAAGAAATCTTGGTTAGTTCAGTTAGACATGGGGGTTAAGAGAAAGATCAATGTGTCGGTTAAATATTGCCCAATTGACATGAATGGACTCAACACAAAGGTAGAAGTGAGTATTATACCTTTGGGTTCATATGATTATATAATTGGCATGGATTGGTTGGAAAAACACTATACTTCCGTAAAATTTAACAAAACGACAATAACATGTTTTGATGAGAAGGGACAATGATAAAATATTCAAGGAATTCTAGGAGTTGTTGTTGTTAGAGAAATTTCATACATGCAACTGAAAATTAGTTTCAGGAAAGGATGTCAAATTTTTGCATCCCACATGGAAGAGGCAGCTAGATATAAAATGGCCAATATTGAAGACCATTGAGTCTAGAGAGATGTTTTTGAGGAAATCCTAGGACTGCCACCAAAGAGGGATATCAATTTCTCTATTGATTTGGTGCCAGGTGCTTCCCTAGTGTCCAAGACACCTTACAGAATGGGAACACTAGAATTGAAAGAGTTGCAGATGTATCTGGAAGAAATTTTGAAGAAAGGGTATATACGTTCAAGTGTGTCACCTTAGGGATCCCCGGTTCTATTGTTGAGAAAAAAATATGGAACCTTAAGGATATGTATTGATTTTAGACAATTGAATAAGGTCACTATAAATAACACATATCATTTTTCAAGGATTGATGATTTATTTGATGAGCTGAAAGGTGAAAAGATATTTTCCAAGATTGACTTGAGATCAGGTTATCATCAAGTGAGGATAAAAGAAGAAGACATTAGAAAGACAATGTTCAAAACAGGGTATGGGATTTATGAAATCATGTTAGAGAGAGTTGGACTATCAAATTCCCCAGTTGTCTTTATGTGTTTAATGAATGGATTGTTCAGGGAGTACTTGGACAAGTTTGTAATTGTTTTCTTGGACGAAATTCACATATACTCTAAACCTAAGGAGGATCATGAGAATCATTTAAGAATGGTGATAAAGGTTTTAAGGGAGCATAAATTATATGCCCACCTAAGTAAGTGCAATTTGTATCAAAATACGATCCACTACTTGGGGAATATTATTTCAATAGATGAGATAATGATTGATCCCAATAAAATATAGTCCATTAAAGGGTGTCCAACACCAAGAAATGTGACAGAGGCCAGGTGAGGTCATTTATGGGTCTTGTTGGTTATTTCTGAATATTCATAAAAGGGTGTTGAATTATTGCAAGCCCAATCACTTCATTGCAAAAGAAGGGAGTGAAATTCAAATGGACTCCAAAATGTGAAGAAACATTTCAAAAGTTGAAAAATATTTTGAAAAGTGTGGCCATATTAAAGATTTCATATCTAGATGAAGAATTTGTGGTGTCCATAGATGTGTGCAAGGAAGGGCTCACTGGAGTCCTCAGTCAAAAGGATCATGTGGTATTATTTGAATCTAGAAAACTAAAGGAGCATGAGAGAAACTATGAAACCCATGATTTAGAGCTAGAAACCATTGCACACGCATTGAAAATGAGGAGGAATTACCTCATGGGGAAGAGGTTTGAGCTAAGAGAAAAATACTATGGTTTGAAACATTTATTTGGACAACCAACACTAAATTCCAGGAAAACTAGATGGTTAGACTTTCTTAGTGAGTATGATTTTGAACTTAAACATATTAAGGGAAAATAAAATTAGGTTGCTTATGCACACAACAAAAGAGCTCATGAAGTGCATGTTTCAGCCATCATCATGTAGAAGACAAATTTAAAGGATTAAATTCTTGAAGTAACAAATTCAGATCATCTTTATTTGCAAATAAAGAAAACTTACAACAAGGTAATTTACAATAGAAATTTAAAAATTATGAGTTGAAAGAGGATGGAATCCTCTTTTACATAGGCAAAGTGTATTTTCCAAATTCCATGGAGTTGGAAAACATTGTGCCAAGAGTAATGCACAATGCGCCATATGTTGGGCACATGGGATATCAAAAATCCATTACAACTATGAGGAGCCAATATATTTGGTCGGGGATGAAGAAATAAGTGTCTAACTACATAGAATGATGTCTAGAGTACCCAAAGGTAAAGACAAAGAATAAACATATAGTGGGGTTGTTGCAACCATTTTCCATTCAAGAATGGAAATGGGAGATCGTCATGGTAGATTTAATTACAAAGTTTCCCAGGAGAATGAAGAAACATGATTCCATCATGGTGGTAGTCGACAAATTGGCTAAGGCAATGCATTTTATTCCTCTAAAGACAACACATAAGGAAACAAACATGCCACATATATACATGAAGGAATTTTCCAGGCTACATGGAATGCCTAAGGAAATAGTTTCAGAAAGAGATTCCAAGTTTACATCCAAATTTTGGAAATATTTGTTCAAATGCTTGGAACAAATATGAATCTTAGTACAAGATATCACCCAGAGTACAATGGGAAAAAATAAGGCACAATAGGATAATTGAAGGCATGCTCAAGATGTATGTGATGGACCAACTATAAAAATGGGAAGACTACATCCACTTAGTGGATTTGTCCTATAATAATTGGTATCATTCCTCATTAAAAATGAGCCCTTTTGAAGTTTTGTATGGTAGAAAGTGTAACAAACTAGTGATTTGGGACAACCCAGTAGAAGGATCCATCATAGGGCCAAATTTGTTAAAAGAAATGGAAGAGAACATGACAAATATTACAAAGAATTTAAAGGCTGCCCAAGACAGGAAAAAAATATGTATAGACAAGAATTTTTTTTCAAAGATTTAATGTGGGAGAACATGTTTTCCTAAAAGTGAAAGAAAAAAGAAGTTCAATAAGACTGGGTTTTTTCCCAAAGTTGGAAGCGAGATATTGTAGGCCTTTCGAAATATTAGAAAAGATAGGGCTAGTTGCATACATGTTAGCATTTCCTGCTTCAATGAGAGTGCATAATGTTTTTTTTTTGTATCGTTATTAAAGAAATATGTGCCAAACCCTAACCACATAATTGATTGAACTATGATCCAGGTGGAAAATGAAGGGGATTTATGGGTGGAACTAATACGCATCCTGGACTGGAAATTAAAATTTCTTAGGAACAAAACCATATCATTGGTAAAGGCTCTATGGAACTGCTATGGTTCTAAATATGCAACATGGGAGCATGAAGAAACTATGTTGTAAGAATACCCACAATGTTTTTTCGATTTTGAAGAAAATAGAAGTTGAAAAATACAAGACTCCATTTTTGGACAGCTAGAGTTCTAGAACCTCTTCTCAGAAACGCTTGGTCAGTGCTAATAGAAAAGATAAAATAATGGTGAAACCCAATGGACTGAAGGCAGCGAAGGGGGCACATTCCTTGGATCAATAGGTTGAGAAGAACAAGAGATTTTGGTTCAGATTAGTGTTAGAGGGTAAAAATTTGCAGTTTTTTTATTTTATTTTTTGAACATTATAATGTAAATTTGTATATGTTTTTGGCATGTGTTTTACATTGGGGAAAATGAAAATATTTAGGGGAGGGGGGATGTAACATCCCCACTATAATCCCTAGTTTAATTAATGCATAATGTAGATAGGAATATGGTTATGGCCAAGCAATGTAATATGTGAAATGTATTTTATGTTTTTAATAAAAAGAATGTGATGCAAGTTGCTCAAAATATGGACAGAGATGGGGAATGAGTTTTCCCACAAGATAAGAGAGTGTTGAAGATGGGGCCAAAGGGAAAAGGTTTATGGGTGTTAATCCAAACCCAATTTTCTGAATTTATTTCTCATTGGGGAAAACTTCTATTTCAGTTGAGTGTGTGAGAGCCCAATATTTAAACTCATGTAAGAGGGTGGCTATGAAAGTCACATCCTATAGTTATCGGAAATCACGGGGAAGAAGCCATCAACATTGGACAGAGTGAGCATTGAATGGTCTGGGAAAGTTAGAGGAAATTCGTATGGGCTATTACATGTAGTTTTTACAGGATGAGGTAGGCATGAAAACCATGCAACAAGTAGGAAAAAAGAGCACACGAGGATGAAACATAAGGATGGGAGAATTTAGGAGCAAGTTGGAGTGTTTCAAAGTGTATTGGAGATGAAGAATTGAAGAACCATATTCTCAAGATTGAAGAGTGAAATCATGAGTGAGTTTCTCTATGTCAGCAAGTGTTTCTCGTTGTCTTTACTGGAAGTTTCCCTGTCAATGAGTCCCTTTATGGAAGTTTCCCTGTCAATGAGTCCCTGGAAGAGACCCTAATAAACGAATGGGACACATGATGGACTGAATGCGGTGAAGAGTTACATTCGTTGGGTTGGAGAGGTCGAGAGGAAGAGAGATGGAGGCAAATTCAGGATAGTTGTAGGAGAGTAACAAAGGATTGTGTTTAGTGAGCTATGAGGGGGTTGTGAGAGGCACCCCTCTCTTGTGAATTCCTAGCCCCAGTTCAGCGGTGAATTGTTGTTGGGATATAGAATAAGAGGTCTATGGTTGGGTGGAACATATTTCCCAGGTAGTTGGTTGCATAAAGGTTTTAGAAAGATAAGTGTTTACCTATTTCAAGTGTCATTTAATGAATTTAATTGTTGTTTCTTAATCTATGTATGTGAATGGTTTAATTTCTGCTATGAATGAGTCATTTTATGCAATTAATGTTCATCATGACTAGTGTAGATGCATTTCATTCATGGGCATCAAAATATGGTTTAAAATGTGTTTAAAATGTATCTCGTAAGCTATAGTAAATAAATTATCAAGATTTTTTTTTTTATGTCATTCCGCAAGTAGCATTCCCTAGACAAGTTGGGTGATGTTACACTAATCATTCACGAAATTGATAATTATAGAAAGGTTTATGCACATGGATAAGAGAAGAAAACATCACTAATTTGATACATTTATAAATACTAGTGTACACTCACAATGTATGTATGCATAGCTAACACATACATAGCTCATGCATGTACTAATGACAATAATTAGTACATCTAATGCAATTCCTTGTATGCATCCAATCCAATCATGAATTCAATCAAATTCATAATGAATAAATCAATCATTGAGAGTATTAGAAAAATCCATTAATAACAACAATTTAGGATAAACATGACATTTTCCTAGATAATTGTATTCCAACTAAGAATTTACTATTAAATAACATAGGGTAATTCAAGAACTTCTTCTATAAGATTAAAACCCCACAACACTCTCAACTACTTCTAACACCTTTCCTCTACAACCTACTTACATCTTCTCGACCTTATCATTCCTATGTTGGACTATATGAGAGCATCAACTATATTGAGCTAACTCTAGATAGAAGTTGTAAGTGGAAGTTTCAACTACCTTGACCAAGCTTCCCCACAAGGAAACTGGTAGTCGTCATCACAATTCTAAGGGAGTGTGACCTCACATCATCGTCTCATGACTCTTTGTTTTCGAGAATACATGGTGGGAAATTCCTCCAGCCCTCCTTATAGAACTAGGGTCAACACCATATCAGGGACCATATAACATGACATTATCTTTTGAAAAAATTGTCATTGAATATTTTGTTTAGGAAGTTGCGCTACCTAAAAAACTTGCACTTGCCTAGACATCATAACAATGCAGTTGAACCGATATAATTTAACATACAAATGATTCAAATCATATTGTTTCTCCATTTATTTCCATGACATCAACCACTTATTATCATCCTTCTTTCGCTATTATATAGCCCATTAAATCTGTAAGTTAGCTTATAACACGAACACATGCATATCGATACACTTATTAACATGTAATTGCATTTAAACATATCATTAACTAAGTATCCACATACCGATATCCTTCAATTCAAATTTGCATACTACAAGTAGGTCACATAACATCCATTATTAATCACATAATTCCATTATTAATCACAAAATGATAAACATTCATAATATTTAGATACACATCAATCCACATGTCTAAAATTCAAAGTGCCAAAATTAATATTGTTCCACATATAATAAGGAAATGAAAATACGATTATGCCATAAATAATTATAGTTGTCTAAATCAAAATGGGATATTACATAGAAAACTAGCGAAGGATTTTATTTGATTAAAAGTGAGTTAATAGATAACCTTGTTTTATTAATAAAAGTCTGTTTGAGAATTATAGTAAGAGAATGTCTAAGGTTTATAATTTCTTCATGACAAGAAATGAAATTTATAACCATGGACAAAAACAAAGCTACACCAAAATTAATATTATTCGCTGCGTCCTATTTGGAACTTGTATTTTGGATTTTGGCTAACATTGATATGATGATTTCATTTTGTAGTACAAGACATTGACTTTATGTTTGAGTGCACTTATGATTTTATGATTTGGAGTTATAATTATTACGTCGAAAAGCGTATATTTATTGGCAATGAATATAATTAATGATTTTTTAATCTAAAATTATAATTTGATGGCTAATAATTGAAGATGCATATTCTTAGTTGTCCTCCCAAATCAATGAATGTGATTTACTCTTCATAACTTCCTTGCATTTTTGAATGCATCTGTTAACCTGTTTACTTTTTAACATTTACCTAATCATATTAAGAAATAACTGTTGCACCATATGATTGCCACGTTTAAATGATTAACTTTTGAAATTACCAAGTTTGGATTATTAATTGGCATTACTTCAACTTCCTCAATTGTTAGTGCGTCTCAGCCGTCTGTGCTTCTCCGGGCGTTTCATATTCTTGCCGACCCGCATGAGCTTGGACCGTTTCATATTCTCACCGACCCACCTTTCAGCATTCATCAACTACGAACGCCAAGTTTGAGGCTGTGCTAGTTTATGATGTAGTTAGGTGAAGAAAATGGATTGTAATTTATTAATATAGTGAATAATTATTAACATTTATGATGTAATTAGGTGAAAAATGGTATTGTTTTAAGCGGTATTAGAGATGCATGTGTAGAGAACTGTTTTATATAGTTTAGTGTGAAGGAAGGCGTTTTATATAGTTTAGTGTGAAGGAAGTATG
>ML855381.1:16110-28330 GCA_009831015.1 Picea engelmannii | reverse complement strand
AGATTCGACTAAGTGTCAAAGGAAGTGTCTAGAGGAAGTCAAGTAAGTTAAGCTCGGGAGGGAAAGTAGTGGAAAACATCCAAGGGAAGAAGTCCTTGAAGTCTTCACTGAAAGTCAGTGAACAAGATTCTTTCTCAGAGGGATACAAACGATTCGAGACCATCATATCTGGTAAATCTATGAGGAGGATAGTCATGGAGTGTTTCGGTACTTTGGAGTTCGGCAAGTTTGAAGACTTGATGAAAGTGGAGTCGCAAAGTCCGAATTCGTGATTCAATATTGAACGTTGATCGCAGAAGAGCACATGACAACGGATTAAGGAGTGCGGGAGTCAGAAGATCAGAAGTTTGTGGGCAGAAGGCCTAAAGTTTCGTGAGGTCGCGAAGTCCAAAACATAGTGGGGCCAATGAATTTGAGGAGGCGTGTTGAAGAAGTTCGGAAAATTAGAGGAGAGCGCTTCAGGAAAAAGTGAGAGAAGGATTCGGGATATCCTCGAAGTCCGAATTGTGAAAAGATAAACGCGTGGTCATAGCCGTGGTCACTTCTATAAGAGACATGTTTGTGTGGGTAGAGTAGTTTCAGGTGCCCGTAGGGACCCAAGGAGTCGCTCTGACTTAGTAAGTTAATTATCTAAGACCGGGAGGTCAAGTAACCCTTTGGAGGGAAGGTGGTCTATGCCAGAGTGGTATCAGAGCAGATACATAATTGACTTTTGTAGAGAAAAAGGAGTAAGACGATATCATAAGGAGAGGTATTAGAAGCATCAACACAATGCCACCTAGAAGATGTGCTAAGCCACCTATAGCCAACAGAGCTATGGAAAGGGAAATGAGAGAATTGTGTGTGAGGTTGGATGCCATGGAGATAGCACAAAGGAGAGCGCCTGATGCTGGAGATGTCAACGAGGAATAAAATAAAGAAGTAGAAGTCGAATAAGTTGTAGCTGAGGATGTTGCAGAAGAACGCTTGATGAAAGCAGTTGTCAAATTGGGTGCCAGAGTGAAGATTGAAATCCGTATGTACGAAGTAAATTTAGACACAAAATAATTTTTTGATTGGATACAAGCAATGGACAAGTATTTCGACTATGAGGATATCGAAGAGGAGAAAAAGGTAAGACATGTTGTCACTAGGTTGAAAGGACATGCAACACTGTGGTGGGATAAACTGCATGCCGACAAGAGGAGAAAGGGAAAACAAAATATCAAGAGTTGGGATCGAATGGTAGCCAATTTAAAGGTGAAATTCATACACAAGGATTACCAGATAAGTCTATTCAGGAGGATTCAAAACCTGAGACAAAGAGAATTGACTGTGAAGGAGTACACATAAGAGTTCTATAAGTTGAACATTAGAGCTAGATAGAGAGAGAGACGAAGAGAAATTTGCGAGATATATTAATGGCCTAAGATATGATATCCAGAACGAAATCAACATGACGACAATTAGGACAGTAGAAGATGCGTATCAAATGGCACTGAAAGCAGAAGAGAAGTTGGCCAGGAAGCAGATTCAATAGAACAGAGGTCGAAGCTTGAACAAAGGCAAGGGAGTTGCCCAAGATAAAGCACAGGATCCCAAGGACAAGGCAGAGAAACCACATATTCAATCTGATAGAGGAAGAAGTTCCCAAGGAAGGCAGAGTGGTGGTAGAAGTTCTTTTCCCAGAGGAAGAGGAAGAGGAAGAGGAGGATAAGTGAGATGTTATGCATGTGGAAAGATAGGACACATGTCTTGGGATTGTCCTGAGAGAAAGAAAGGAGGTGGAGCTCACATCTCAGAAGCGTTTAAGTGAGATGTTGAGGCATAAGGTGCAGAGGATGGAAGGTCCTTGATGATGAAGAAGGTTCTTTTGAAGCAAGAGCCAGAACCTGAAAATCTAGCGCAAAGGAAAAAAAAATTCAGGACAGCTTGCAAAATGAAAGACATGGTTTGAAAGGTAATAATTGATAGTGGGAGCACTAACAACTTAGTATTCATGGAGATGGTGGAGAAGCTAAAGTTGGAGATGACTGCACATTCGACACCGTATCAAGTCTCATGGTTGCAGAAAGGTCATCAAGTAACAGTCACTCAACAATACCTGATTGAATTTAAAATAGGAGGATATAGAGATGAGATTCTGTGTGACGTGATTCCCATGGATGTCTGTCATGTTTTGTTGGGAATACCATGGAAATATGACAAGAATATTATTCATGATAGGAGGAGAAATACTTACACCTTAGAGAAGAATGGTAGGACACACATGTTGTTGCCGATTGAAGAAAGTAAGGTGAAAGATGAAGCCAGCGCGAGCATAATTCTCATGAGTGGGAAGGAACTCCTGAATGAAGTAAAGAAGGAACAGGAGATGCAGTTTGCTATAGTGAGGAAACTGAGGGTTATCCTTACCAGTACTTCAATGGAATATTTGTCTGAGGAAGTTCAAGAACTATTAGAGAATTTTGTTGATATTGTAGTAGATGAGTTGCCAAACTCATTTCCACCTATCAGAAGCATTGATCATCACATTGACTTGATAGCAGGAGCGAGCCTACCGAATAAAGAAACGTACAGGTTGACACATCAAGAGAATGAGGAGGTGAAGAGACAGGTTTAGGATATGTTAGACAAAGGGTTGGTCAGAGAAAGCTTGAGTCCATGTGTAGTGCCAACTAAATTAAGTCCAAAGAAGGATGGAGGATGGAGAATGTGTATGGACTCGAGGGCCATAAAAAAAATCACCATCAGATACAAATTTCCATTACCAAGGATGGATGACCTGATGGATTTCCTGAGTGGAGCCAACTATTTTTCAAAAATAGATTTGAAAAGTGGATATCACCAGATAAGAATGAGAGAAGGTGATGAGTGGAAAACAACATTCAAGATGAATGAGGGGTTGTATGAATGGCTTGTTATGTCGTTTGTCCTAACAAATGCCTCGAGTACTTTTATGAGACTGATGAATGAAGTGTTAAAATATTTCATTGGTAAGTTTGTGATTGTATATCTGGATGATATACTGGTCTTTAGCAAAACTAGGGAGGATCATTTGAGACATTTAACATTGGTGATGAGGAGGTTGCAGTAAGAGAAGTTGTTGATTAATCTGAAAAATTCCTCTTTCATGAAAATAGAGCTCATTTACTTGGGTTTTTTCATTTCTTCAAATGAGTTGAAGATGGATCCCGAAAAGGTGAGAGCAATCAGAGAATGGTCGTCACCGAAGAATATCTTTGAGGTAAGAAGCTTCCATGGATTAGCAAGTTTCTATCAAAAGTTTATTAGAAATTTTAGTGGGATTAGTGCTCAGATGATGGATATAGTAAAGAAAAGACACAAGTCTTTCAAATGGACAAAAGAGGCTGAGAGGAGATTCAACATATTGAAGGAGAAAATAATTGAACAACCGATTCTAGTTTTGTTGAATTTCGGAAAGAATTTCCAAGTGAGATGTGATGCGAGTGGAGTTGCAATTGGAGTGGTCTTAAGTCAAGACAACAGGCATGTTGCATATTTCAGTGAGAAGTTGAATGAAGCTAAAAAGAAGTACTCCACATATAACAAGGAGTTATATTCCATAATTCAAGCCTTGAAGAAATGGACATATTATCTCGTACCGAAGGAGTTTGTTTTGTATAGCGATAATCACACTTTGCACTTCATAACCAGGCATGAGAAGTTGAACTAGATACATGCTAAGTGGATAGAGTTTGTGAAAAATTTCACTTTTGTCATTAAACATATTTCTGGAAATGCTAACAAGGTTGTTGATGCATTGAGCAGGAGAATTTTTATTCTGTGGGAATTTCAAGTCAAGACCTTAGGGTTTGACCACCTTAAGGAAATGTACCACAGTGATCCAGATTTTGCAGAGGCATATGAAGCGTGTGTGAACCCTGTGCTCAAGGACAAAAGCCAGTGGGCCGAATATCTGATTCAAGATGGGTTTTTGTTCAAAGGATGCCAGTTGTGCATACCAAGTTGATCGATGAGGGAGAATTTGCTGAAGGAAAAGCATAGTGGAGGTCTAGCCGGACACTTCTGCCATGACAAAACATTTGCTCAATTAAACGGTTCATATTATTAGCTAGGTATTAGAGCGGAGGTGAAGAGATTTGTGAACAATTGTAAGATTTGTCAGTATGCCAAGGGAAAGAAGCAGAACACTGTGTTGTATCAACCATTGCCTATTCCATAGAGGCCTTGGGATGCAATAAGCATGGATTTTGTGTTGGGATTGCCAAGGACACAGAGGGGAAGTGATTCCATTTTTGTGGTGGTGGACAGATTTTCGAAGATGGCACACTTTATCCCATGTCAAAAGACCAGTGATGCAACGCATGTTGCAAATTTGTTTTTCAGAGAGATTGTGAGACTCCATGGATTGCCCAGGAGTATAGTTTCAGACAGGGATACCAAATTTGTTGGTCATTTCTGGAGGGCGTTGTGGAAAAATTTGGGGACAGAGCTATCTTTTAGTTCTTCATATCATCCACAAATGGATGGATAGACTGGAGTGGTGAATAGAAGTCTAGGGGATTTGGTGAGGAGTTTGGTCACTGAAAACCATAGTCAGTGGGATCAGATTCTAGCACAAGACGAGTTTTCATATAATGAATCAGTGAATAGGAGCACTGGGAAGAGTCCATTTCAAATAGTTTATGGGATGAATCTGAGAGGAGTGTCGGAGTTAAGATATTTGAAGCAGAGCGAGTTTGGAAGTGTGGGAGCCGAAGACTTCACTGCATAGATGCTGGAACTTCACAATCAGATCAAGGAGTAGTTGAAGAAGAGCAGCAGTGAATACAAGCGCAGAGCTGATCAACATAGGAGGAAGCTTGAATTTGAAGTTGGAGATCAAGTTCTAGCACATCTAAGGAAAGAAAGATTCTCGAGGGGAACATATAATAAGTTGAAAATGAAAAAGATAGGGTCTTGTAAAATCCTAAGGAGATTTGGTGAGAATGCTTATGATTTAGAGTTTCTAGAAGATGTGGGTATATCACCCATATTCAACATTGCAGACCTGTATCCATACAGGGAAGATAGATTCGAAGGATTAGAAGATCACAAAATGATCCAGTGGGAGAAACAGATGCATGTAGCAGAGGAGTCACGGATGGAAAAGATCATAGATCAACAAGTTGGTAAGAAGCCCAGAAGGAAGACGTATTTTGAATACTTGGTGAAGTGGAAATGATGACCAGTAGAAGATGCCAGTTGGGTTGGTGAAGCAGAGATCCAGAAACATGGAAGATCGGTGCAGGATCTCATGGATAGGAGTCCATGAATTTTTTAGCCAAGGGAGTATGATGCAGGAGCATCGTCAGCAAAGCACAAGTGTGGAAGACAACTACGCGCACTAGTGCATATTTTGAAATGTTTTGAATTTCAAGGATCAATGTATTAATGTAACATCTGACAAAGATTTTAAAATTTATGAACATATTTAATGATTAGAGGTTGAACCATCGCATAATATCGATGGGGGAATGTATTTTTCTTTAATGTGAAGGATTGCAGTATAGATCTGGAGCTTGCACTCTTATCTGTCTGACTCGATATTTATTGTAATAAATGTTAAGTAGTTGATAGCATTCAATTCCGATAGGATAGCATAGAGTAGTTGGAGGGAAGAACTCAAGAGAATCCCTTTGTATAGAAGTTTGGTATTGTTGCCAAGGAGACTGCTGAATCTAATGTGTAGATTTCCATTGCAAGCTAAAAGCTGGGAGATACAGAGAAATATTGTATGAATGTATGTAAGTTTCAGTTGGATGAATATAATAGAGGAATATTGTCCCAAATGTGTGTTGTTATGTGTCTATCTAAATTAATGAATGGTAGACTCTCTGTTATTTTTCAATTCTTTGTTGTTTCTTGTTCTTGTATCCATGACTGCATTTGTTTTGTTGAATGTATGAGTCGTTGTGAGGAGTATATAAGTTTCAATTGTTTCTCTTCATTGAGAAAGTGCAAGGTGTGCATAGTGTCTGCAAGGAGTGCGTGACTGAGTCTGTTTCGACTCGAAAGATCAAAAGAGATGGTGAAACTTATATGTGTGCAAGGAGTGCATCGACGTCCGCAAGGAGTGCGTGACAGAGTTTTCAACGTGAAATCTCAGGAGGAATAGCGTGATTTCAGTCACGGGAGGACAGTCACAAAGAGTGCGAAAACCATCCACAAAGTAGCCAATTGTGGAAGAGGATTTGTTGCATGGTGTGCACAGTTCGAGATTCGACTAAGTATCAAAGGAAGTGTCTAGAGGAAGTCAAGTAAGTTAAGCTCAGGAGGGAAAGCAGTGGAAAATATCCAAGGGAAGAAGTCCCTGAAGTCTTCATTGAAAGTCAATGAACGAGATTCATTCTCAGAGGGAGACGAACGATTCCAGACCATCATATATGGTAAATATATGAGGAGGATAGTCGTGGAGTGTTTCGTTACTTCGGAGTTTGGAAAGTTTGAAGACTTGATGAAAGCAGAGTTGCGAAGTTCGAATTTTTGATTCAATCTTTAATGTTGATCACAAAAGAGCACGTGGAAATATATTAAGGAGTGTGGGAGTTGAAAGATCGGAAGTTTGTGGGCGGAAGGCCTAGAGTTTCACGAGGTCGCGAAGTTTGAACCATAGTGGGGCCGGTGAATCTGAGGAGGCGTGTGGAAGAAGTTCGGAAACTCGAAGGAGAGCGCTTCGAGAAAAAGTGAGAGAAGGATTCAGGATATCCCCAAAGTCCAAATCACGAAAATACAGACGCATGGTCATAGTTGTGGTCACTTATGGAAGAGACCTGTGTGTGCGGGTAGAGTAGTTTTGGGTGCCCGCATGGACCCAAGGAGTCGCTCTAGCTCAGGAAGTTAACAATCCAAGACCGTGAGGTCAATCATCCCTTTGGAGGGAAGGGGGTCTGCACCATATGTATGATATTATATAACACATACTAAGTATGTATTATATATATTATATAACACATACTAAGTATGTATTATATATATTATATAACACACAATATATGTTATATAATATAACACATAGTATGTGTTATATAATATATATATAACACATATTATGTGTTATTATGAAGGCATATACACTGATAGGTTTTTCCCAAAACCTATTAATGGGAAATGCCTGTCAACCTAAACTAATGGTTTAGGCTCAACCTTCAAGACCTGTCAACCTAAACCGCTAGTTGTAGTGTGTCAGTTGTTCCCGCCAGATGTTTGTGTTGAGGATTTGTTCCCCACCGCCTCTGTTTCACCAGTTGTTCCTCCTCAAAATTCCCCCCACCACCTTTAAACCCAATGCTTTTCTTAATAATAAACCCTCGCCTCAAGTGCCTCAAGTGGAGGAGCTGGAAACCCTGATGCTGGAACCGATAATCGCTGAATGCATTCCAACATCCCATCTCTGTTTTGGTGCAGTTGTTCCATGTCACCAACAAAATCTTGCAATTCTATAAATGAAGATTTGTCTTTGTTCACAGTCATTTTAGCATGCTTCCTCAACTCCTGAGGTTTCCTTCTCATGGTTTTTCCTTCTTCCTCCACCATAAGCATGGTCACTGCCCTTCTCACTTCTTCTTCATCTGGCACATTGTTGCATTGCACTTATTGATTTGAACACCTTGTGGTGAGGCTTGATCCTACACTCCAAACTGTAATTCAGGAGGTAAGGCTTTGACAAAATAATCTTTGCAGGAATTCCTGCAGTATGTATGAAAAATTCCATGTTCTTCAGCACCTTCTCCATGGAAAAATTTAGTGTGTGTGGGTTCCTCCAAACAAGCTCCTTGATCTCATCTTCCAGCAAGCTAAAACTTGCTAAATTCTTTAATTTCTTTTCCAAATATTCAAGCCCATTACGATTAACCAGAATCTCAGGTTCCTATTTCAAAACCTTGGAGATATCAGCCTCTGATCCGAACAGGTTTTGAAGATACTGGATGTTGGGATGCACAATTTTCTCTAGACTGCTGCTAAGCAATCTATGTAGATCGGAAATGGCATTTGTAGTGAAACCCAATGTTTTAATGAACTCAAACTTGGGTTTCAACTGCCGATCAGCATTGAGAGTAAGAATATATGTGTTTCTGGTAATGATTTTTCTTACCTGGTCTTCTGTAAACCCTGAATATCTCAGGCACTGAACCGCTTGTTGGGCTGTATGAGTGGATCTCGTACGGCCCAAGGATGGAATTCTTTTGAGGATTGTTGAGAGCTCAGACTGGCAAACCCCACATTCGTTCAGTAATAAATATGGCATGGGGCAGGTACTCTCCGCTTTTGGGTAGCCTATGGGATTGTCATTACCACCAATAGTAGATGTAGATAGCAGGGATTGTTTTAACAAAACAATCTGTGGAAATGGTGGGGATAGTTTTGCAGCAGCGGCCGCCGCCAGCTGATGAAGAGGTAGGCGAAAAGGATCAGTCTCTTGAAGCGTTTATACGCTTCTTTGAGTCTTTCTTCGAGGCAAGCATATAAAGGTAAGTATGATAGTTGGTCTCTCTTAGTGAACATGTTTTTTCTCGAAACTGATCCCTCATATTTTAGCGGATAAAATTGGTCAAGCCAGTATAAAATAGGTGAATAAATAGATATATTTATTTTTAAGAAATTTTTTATTTAAATATATTAAAAAATTGTGAAAAGTTATAGTTTTATTTGATTTAGTCAAGCTTTTTGTAAAAAAAAATTAGAAATTTTAATATATTTAAAGATTATCCATGAACTAAAAAAATAAAGATAGAATTTTATTTAAATGGAAAAATAAAAAGAAAACCAAAAAAACTGAATTGGTTCATGGATTAACTCACTCCTTTTAAAATTAATTTGTATGGTAATATTGCCTTCTTTTTTTTCATTATGAGTTTACATTTTGTATAAAATGTACTTGTATTTTGAAATGCATTGAGATTTGGGTTCAGACTTGGTGTTTGAATAAGCTAATATGAGAGAGTATGGGACATATGCTCCACACAGGTTTCACGGTCAGGCTCCTGATGTGATCGATCCCTGAGGAATCGAGCTCGTAAAATGTATTAAATGTGGTGTGTTCTTTTCGGTTTCAAATTTTTGCATTACGCTTTGTGTGTTCGTTTCGGATTCAAATTTTTGTTTTAGAATTCAATTCGTTTTTTTCTATGATTGTCAATCAGACTTTAGTGGATTTGTTAAATGTCACAGAATAAAATTTAAATATTGTTTTAACCATTTAAAAGCTTAAACAAAGTCGTATCAGTGTTTAAGGAATACTCTAAAACCTTCAATGCATATTCTAAAACCACATTTATTTCTTACAAATGGCGTCCATAACTTTTAGACTTTATTTTCTTTAAATCTTAGGTCTGCCCATAAAAGATATATAATTTACTCAGTTTACTTTATTTAATTCATGGACTAAACTAAAGGTAAGATTATGTGTAAAGCAAGTCTAATTCTGACATATCTACTTTATTCAATTCATAGACTAAACTAAAGGTAAGATTGTGTAAAGCAAGTCTAATTCTGAATTTGGTTGAGCAAAGCTTGTAAGGTTTTTGTTTGTCAATAATGGCGACTAGTATTCACCTTCATCACTGAACCTCTAAAACACAACCACACATTCTCTCTGATTACCAAACATATCGCTGCAATAATAATCATTATCATAAACTTCAAAAGATTATTTATTATTATTATTTGTTTTTAATATATGTTATTACAGAAGAAAAATATATATATTATTACATCATGTTTACAAATTATTATATGAGGAATTTATAATATTACATCATGACTACAAATTAGTATGTAAGGAAATCATATTATTACATCATACAATTTATTTTATAAAAGGAATTTATCATACTTAAAAAAAAAATTGTTTTTGGAGATTCTGTGAATGTATTCCCATTCTCCTCATAGTCTGTGCTTACAAGATTATATTTCAAGATTGTTTAAGTAGGTTTGAAAATTTCATTTTGATTAGAAAAATTGTCTTATACCTTTTACATAATTTTTGGAATTTTCATATTGATTTAAAAAAATAATTATTTTTTTTAGATAAATAATTTTAAATTTCTATAATATAAAATTACTATAAATATATAATTTTGTATTAAATTTAAAATATATTTTTAAATATTTTTTATTTTTAATAAAAGATATATGTTCTTTTTAACTAAATATATAACATCTCATTTATTGTACATTCAAAAAGCTACATTTTGTCATAATTTCATTTTTATAGATTTTTGTCAAAATTGTTTTGTCATAATTCCAATTTCAATCAACTTTGTGATATTTATTTTACTTTTGTTTAGTTTGGTGATTGAGGATTTCTTGGAATCACTTTGAAGTTGTTGAAGGGATATGAAACATTAGTGCTCTTTGGGTAGAGTTTAATAAGTGTCTTGTTACTAGTCACATTCCATTTGTTTTTATTATAATTTTAATTAACTTCAAAATTAATATTGTCTATTAGAATTGTCAATTTTTTTTGCTAACTCAATTGGTTTGGATTGTTAGGCAACTAGAGTTCAATACCTTTACAGTGAGTTTAGTTGAGAGGAGATACCCATGTTAAAGATTGGTGCAGCCCAAACCGAGTGCAATCCCCAAGTGACTTATCTCTTTTAAAATTACAATAATTTAAAGGTCGAAAACTTTATCCACAATTTTAATTGTGGAAACCTACACAAACAATTTAATTTAATATTTTTATTATAATATAATTTTATTCTTATAATTTAAACAATATTTTATTTTTATTTGTATATATACTCTCTTATTTTTTATTTAGCACAATCCATACCATTGCAAAAGTTGTCTTTAGAATTTCTTTAATTATAAAAATTAAAATAATCAACCATAAACGCTTTCCTACACTTTCCTACATATGTAATCTAAAAGTTGTCTTTAGAATTTCTTTAATTATAAAAATTAAAATAATCAACCATAAACGCTTTCCTACACTTTCCTACATATGTAATCTAAAATTTAAATAAAGTATATTAATAATGTTATAAAAATATAAATATATATTTTTTAAAATATGTAATCTAAAATTTAAATAAAGTATATTAATAATGTTATAAAAATATAAATATACATTTTTTAAAAAGAACTTTAAATAGAGTATATTCCATATTTAAATAGAGTATATTCAATATTTGTAAAAAAATATAAATATAAATTATTTAAAAAGCAAAAGTAAACTAACATATCTATTATTATTTATTATTTTATTAATCAACTTTTACTTTATTATTATATATTATTTCATTCTTCAATTAAAATATTGATCGTCTTTGTCATAATTGTGGTGATAATTATTTTATGTCCCCACCATGACAGTATATGATCTTGCTATTTTGTCAGAGCAATTATTTTCCATTTGTATACTTAACATTTATAGGCATCCAGATTTCACACATTATATGTAGTTGCAATCACTTACCAAAAGTTGTATTTAGCAAACATCAAATACGTTATTATTATAGAATTTGATCAATGTAGAAATTGCAACACCTTTTATCAATGAATTCACTCCATCTATTAACATTTATAGGCATCCAGATTTCACACATTATATGCAGTTGCAATCACTTACCAAAAGTTGTATTTAAAAAACATCAAATACACTATTACTATAGAATTTGATCAATGTAGAAATTGCAACGCCTTTTATCGATGAATTCACTCCATCTATTAACTGTAGAATCTAAATTTAATTTTTTTTTTGTTTTTACAAGATTTTCTTTTAAGTTAAGTATTAAATTTCAATTTTAACTATTATCAAATAATTTCAAATTCAAATTGAGTGTCTTGTTTTTTTTTAACAAACTTTTGAATATCAAGAATTTTTTTTTTTTAACAAACTTGTTTATCTTGATGCTTATCATATTATTTTACTTAATACTCATAATATATAAATGAAAGCCTTGGAAAAGTTTAGAATTTTTCCTATACACATAGGTGTGGTGAGTCTTTATCCCTTTGTTGTATAATGGATGACGAATTATCCTTAGCAATCATATAACATTTAAGTTGATTACTTGGGATAATATAGATAACCTATTTAGGTAGATGTTTAATCGATTAAGTGGAAGATTCATTTGTGGAGAGAGCCATTTGTATACCCATTTGTGTGTTTAGGAGGATCTTCCTTCCAGTGATTGCACTGTTTTTCTTGAAGAAAACCCACTCTGATGCCAATTGTTGAAACACACACTAACACTGAGAGGGGGGG
>ML855381.1:0-12692 GCA_009831015.1 Picea engelmannii | reverse complement strand
GACAATTCATCAATATTTGATCACTATCCACTTCACAGATAAAAAAAAGCATCACATCATTCATCCAGATCTGATGTATCTAATCACTTATCATAGAGAAGAAGGTTAGATCTAACAGATTCAAGCACTAAGCATATTCACATAGATCTGATCTAACATCCATATACAAAATTAGCACAAAGCATAAGCAGATCTATCTATCTATATCAAAGAACTTAGCAAGTAAATACATAAACACATCAATACATGGAACCAAGCAGAGCGACACAACATATATGTGGTTCACCCCCACCCTGAGGCTACGTCCACCAACTCTTATTCTTTATTATCTTCTTCAATAGGTTACATGCACAGAGCCTCAAAACCCTACTCCGCATAGGATAGGAGATGTGCGCAGCTCACTAGATCCTCCTTCCTCGAGTGGATCTAAGCACACAGCCTTCCACAACCTCTTACAATGACTTGCACTTAGCTCTGCAAGTCCCTCACAGTATGCACATAACACTTACAATCCTTCATTCACATAGATCTAGCACTTAGCACAATATCACATAGATATTCCTTTGCACATAGCAACAACTTGCAACTGCCTCCTCTTACATTGCCTAGACATCTATTTATACTTTACAACATAGGCCTAAACATGAATAAACCCATGGACCGACATCCCATACCCGTTACATAATCCCAAATCCCAAAAAGGACCCAAAAAGGGGTCGAGATCCTGCAATCTCGGCTTCATCTTGTGCTCCTCCTTCGATAGGCTATCAAAGTCCCAAAATAGGTCAAACTTGACCAAGTATCTCCCAAAACTTGGTCAAGGGCCAATAGGCCCCCAAAACTCACTTGTGACTCATCCCAAGTCACTCTGATCTGGATAGTTCTACTTTGAAAGCCTTGAGCTTGGCTAGAGATGCTTCGACTTGCTACTGTGCCTTGACCTCCTATTCAGTGAACTCTTTGATGAATGCATCGTTGACAGGTCCCTCCAGGCGTTGTTCATTTGTAGTGACAACCTGCTTGAGTTCTGCTCCTCAGACTTCAACCTCTGTGAACAATTGATAAGATTTATCTTGTACAGGTTGGAGCCTCTAAGTTACTTCCATAATTCTGCACTTAATTATTGATCATAATCAATACTATTCATATGACTATAGTAATAAAGATAAATTTGAATATTTTGATTAGAAACTATGAGTGGTCAATTTGTAGTCAGATGGTGATAGTTGACACACAAAGTATTGTATGATGCATGTTGTGGATAATTCTTGTATCAATTTAACGTTGGATTGGTGATTATTTGATGAAATTGACCATGTCAAGGAGGAATCAATGACACTAGAGTGGATTGGTGACCCCAACACCCATTTAATAAAAAATATAAACAAAATTTACTGTCATTATAACATTTTTTTTTTCATACAAATACTTTTGAGCTTCTTGCAAATGACATGACAGGTCTTGGCAATTGGTTTTGTGAAAATATCCATCGATCAAGAATCGAGTCTATTTCGTTTCCACTACAAAGAAGCATAGTTGCAGCGATGTAATGTTGTTGTCAGAAAAAAGCAATGCACAAACCATCATCTGCTTATCCACATATTCTATAAAGAGCTTGAGATAATCTTTTAAC
The DNA here is from genome assembly GCA_009831015.1 of Picea engelmannii. NCBI lineage: Eukaryota > Viridiplantae > Streptophyta > Pinopsida > Pinales > Pinaceae > Picea > Picea engelmannii. Next base: position 11,059 of record ML855381.1, on the reverse strand, counting down.
AACAATAATTAACCATGTCGCCTAGCTCTATTGTTTCTCTCCTGCAAGTAACAACTTTAGTAGTCAGGATTATGAAGGTTGCATTCCAAAAACCTTGAAACATTTGATGTAGCCTTCTTTCTAATTAAACCAATTTATCATTGTTTCCTATTCACTTAACCTTGAACTACACTGCAGGGATAAAGCTCATGGAACAAATAATCTGTATAGAGAACCATTGAACTAAGTTCTTTTGAAACATTTTACAAAATGATAATTATATTAACATTTTATAGAATGACATTGATGTAGGAGCATCTCTCCACATCAGCCAGCCAGCCAGCCAACCACGCCAGCGAATTCAAATAGCGCGTTGAAGAGAGAGGCGTAGCCTCATTTGAAGTTTGAATTGAATGTAATTTAATGTCTAGGTTGTTGAGCCATAGAGCCATGACTTTATGCAGGCTGTAGATAAGATCGGCCTTTAATGTTTGTATGGATGATATCTAGATCCAGATGCTGGACTAGACAACCCATTCAATGTAATTGAATAGGGTAGGTAGGTTGGAGGGAAGAGCTCGAAGAGCCCCCTCAGGTAAAAGAGATTTTGAGGATCTCATTTTGTAGAGAAGAAGGAAGAGTTGAGTAAGTTTAGGGAGTTGAAGAGTTAAGTTGAGTTGTAGAGCCAGAGAGAGCTCGAGAACACCTTGTAATTACATGCATTTTCCATTTTTAATATAAATAGAAGTAGCTTTTCCTGCATGAATTCTATGTTATGTGAATGTCTGTGAGTATTCTTTTATGTTGTATATGTATATTGTAGTTGTGCATTTGTAGGAATGTGTTTGATTTCAGGTGAAGGTAGGCTTCACACCAGGAGGGTGTGACAAAACACTGCGGGTTCTAATAGTCGTGCATAGAGGATGCATTTCTGAATTCTGCGGGTTCAGACAAAGACGTGCTGCGGCACAGAAAAATGGAATCAACAACTCAGGGAAGACCTCAAGGTTGTTGAACACCTTGGAGGCAAGGTTGTGTATGAGAGACACAGTTGCAGAAAGAAGCTTTGAGGAGTTTTGTAAAGCTCTGCCAGAGGAGCATTGAGCAGGTGCAAGGAGTGCCCAGAGGAAAGAACTCTGCTGTGAGTTCAGAAAGAATCAGAATCACTGAGGATTTTGTGAAGCTCTGCCAGGTGGGCATTGAGCAGGTGCAAGGGGTGCACAAAGGAAGACTTATGTTGAGAAGTTCAGGGAAGAAACAAAATCAATGAGGATTCTGAGAGCTCTTCCAGGTGGGCATTGAGCGGGTGCATAGGTGCACAAGAGGACAGAACTGCTGAACGTTCTGTGAAAAAGATACTCTGCTAGGAGGCACGGAGACAGTGTGCAGACGGGCACAAAGAGAAGAGAACTCTTTGTGTTCTGTGATTTGAAGAAGAATCCACTGAGGGATCTTTGCAAGGTTACTGAATACCCAGAAGCACTCAGCAAGAGGTTGCTTGAGGCAGAGGATAGCCAGGAGGGTATCCCAATGTTCTCCATCTGCAGGAGAAAAAAGAAATATAAAATCTTGTAGGGGTCTGAGTGTTAAGAAGCTCAGGAGAGACAACACTGTGGGTGCGTGAAGACTCTACAAAGGGTAGAAGTCAAAGAATCCTTTGAGGATTCATAAGTGAAAGCTCAGGAGGAACAACGTCGAGGAGAACGCGTGCAATGAAGCTCAAGATAAAGGATTTCACAGAAGATAAAGGGAGAAAAGGTTGAGGCCTTTGGATTTTGAAATTCTTCCAAGTGTAGGAAGAAAGTGCGCAGAAGCTCAGGAGGAGAAACGACAGTCGTCGAATCGGCCGAAGAGATGATCTGAACCTTCAGATCTTGAGAAAATCACCCGTCAGCTATCAGATCATTATCCCAAAACATGCATCAGGATATCGGGACTTTAGCCATCGGCATATCGGGAGTCTCGAGGACAAAAGATCAGGAATTTCTATGGGAAATTACCCGGGAACGATTTGGACCGTCCGTTAGTGGAGACACGTGGCGGAGATCGAGGCATCGGGAGTCGGTATATCGACATTCCCATGGACAGGAGATCGGGTAAGTCCACCTTGAAAACCCCGATATAATTTGAGCCGTCTGTTTGGGGAGACAGGTGTCAGAAATCTGAAGAGAGTCGGGAAATCGAAGTTCCTGAGGTCGTGAAAGTTGGGACATCAGAAGTCTCGAAATCACGAGGAGCGATCAGGACCGTCCATCAGAGGAAGGGACGCGTGGCAGAAATCAGAGCCATCGGGGAAAGTCCTAATAGGAAGTCGTCTATCAACATTTTGGTCATCGGGATATCAGGAATCCTGGTGACAAGAGGTTTGGGCATTTCGGAATCGTGAAGTCCAAAACCCCAACAAGGAAGAAAGCTCCATCGTGGGGCCAGCTGTCAGCATATCAGAGAAGGAAGAAAGCTCTGTTGTGTGGGGGGCAGCTGTTAGCTTATCGGGATTCGGAGGATCGAGAATCCCGTGAGCCAATGCATTGTGGCATTGAAAAGCTTGAAACCCCGACAAGTGGTAATACTACGGTCACGGGGATAACAGTCATATGGGCTAGGAGCCTAGCTAGGAGAGCTAGTGCGTAAAGAGCGCGCCGGGATTCGAGGAATCGAGAATCCTGAGGACATATGTATTTCGACATTGGAAAGTCTGAAACCCTGATGAGGAGGTATGACTATGGTCATATAGGGGGAAGGTCATGTGGACCACGAGCTTAGCCAGAGAGCTAATGGGAATTGGAGCACATCGGGATTTTGAAGCCCAAAACCTCGACAGAAGGAATATAAGGCTGTGGTCTTATGGAAAGTGGTCATATGGACCAGGGCATAGCCAGGAGGGGCTAAGACGCGTAAAGGGCACGCATCGGTGAATTGGCTCATCGGTGATCGGGAGTTCGAGGGGACAGAGGTTCGTGACATCAAGGATCGCGAAACCCCGAATCCCGATAAGGTGATAAGGCTGCGGTCTTATGAGAACTAGTCACATGGACTAGGAGTTTAGCCAGGGGGGGCTAAGATGGAGAGGAGCGCATCGGAGATCGGGGATCCAAGAGGACAAGAACTCTTGACGTCGAGGATCATGAAACCCCGAAAACCCAAAAATGAGTCAGGAAAGAGCACGGTCATGTGTAGAAGGCCGTGCGGGTGAAGAAATGACCTGTGGATCGGTTTTTAGCAAAGATTCCATGGAGGAATCGAAAGAGCCGCTTTGGCTCACGAAATAATTGATCAATCCTGTGAGTGGGTGAGTGTACGTGACTCTCTCCTACATCAGACATCGTGATATCAAAGCCTGCAATTATAGTCAGAATTATAGTTTGGATAACACGATGATGAGGTCAAAAGAGATCAAAAGAATTTTTAAGCCAAAATCCAACCAAAACAATAAAAAATAAACAATTTAATTCAACAATAGAAACTGCTTTAATTTTTTGACCTACTATCTAACTAATCAAAACATTTGTAGCCCAACAATGATCGTCATTTTTTCATGAGTAGCGATATGATGACCAAAGGTCTCTCTATTTAAGTGGTTGGATAAATCTTGGCCTTTAGGTGTTGTGGCTCTATTAGGAACTCTTCCTTGGTTAATTCACATCATTTTTTCCCATATGGTGCATATAGATACTCCTTGTCAAATGACTGGGTATACCAAGTTTGGGGCATAAAAGACTTTGGTTTTACGTTTGTGTTAAGTCTTGACCAAGTGTTTCTTCATTTTCTACCAAATGGCATTTTAACACTCACATATGTCTTCATATGTAAGCCATGTTAGGGTTTTTCATATCTAATGTGGGAATTCAGATCTTTTCCATACAAAAATCTCCCACTTATAGCTTTATGTTTTATAGTTGTAAACTAGAATGCACTTATAAAATGGGGTTTAATAAGGGGCACTTCCGACCTCTACTTTTAGTGCCCCTACAAAATATTTTTTGTCATCTAATTAAATGAGAATTACAATTTACTAGCTAAAAGGTACACTTCCAAAAGAAAAGATTTTTTACTCTATTGATTCCACAATATTATGTTAAAACAAGGTTAATGTACAATATTTCTCGTTAAATAGGAATATCAACCATCTTTAAATTACCTATATAAAGTTTAGAGATTTCCAATAATGTACTTTTTATTACTAAAATTCATGTCACTAACATAAATATTAATGCCAAGACTCATAAATGAAAATACTAATGTTTAAATTTTCTTGGTTTAGTGAAAAAATCAAATAATGTTTAACATTACAAATCAAAAAATACAAATATATAAATATATTAAAAAACAAATTATCTTGAATTTGATTGGTAAAAGGTGTGTAACAACTAATACAAATATATAATAAAACAAATTATCTTGTATTTGATTGGTAAAAGGTGTGAAACAACTGCGATATGATATTTTTTATCTTAATTAAAATCAAACTTTTATAAAACCAAACCTAATATTTTAGACTTGGTTATTTAGAGGAGTGTTCTTTATTAGTCCCTGCCATAGGCATAGAGGGACTATAGTGATCGATAATTCGTTGACCTCATATTAATTTGTCCTTTGACCACAAATATTTGCATAATATCTATTGTGGGAGCTAGGGAACTAAAAACATTGATTTTTATATAATAAAAAGTACCATATATGTAATGATATGATTGGATAACAGATTGGAGGTCTTATTGTCAACTTCGCTATTGCCAATGTTTTATATGTTACCATATCCAAAAATTTTGATCGTCTACAGTCTTTTTGAATCAAATATTTTTCTTATGCATTGCTTGAAGGTGGATTAATGCTATCATTATTTCGAATGTTTGTCTTAGCATTTTATGCTAGCTAAATTTATACCAATGTTTGATATGCTAGCATATCCAAAGTCTGTCCTTCTAACACATTCCCTACTATTCTAACTATTGTTACATAAATTATAATAAATAAAAAATTGGCACGTCAGAGACCTGCCACACTGCATTCTTTCTTAAATGTTTACATACCATTTCTGACAGACTTAAATGTTTACCTAAAAGGCTTCGCAACGTCGAATGTTTACTTAGCAGGCTTGTTACAATACATTTTCTTTCATTTTTTTTTAAATGCAATGTTCTCCGCAGTCAATTTGGGCAATATTGTACTTCATCGATATTGTTGGTTCACTGGTTCATGCTTGCTTCTTGCATCTTCATTGATTTCTTATTTTCCTATTGTTGTTGTTTTTGTTTGCCTGTTCGTCTTGTTACAGTTTGCACGTTTGGGGTTCTGCAACAGTGATTGCAACGACGACATTCCTGCTCGACTGGTTGGTGCTTGCTTCTTTGTTCGTTGGATGTTGTTTATTGTTGTTTGATTCGACTTTGCAGGGTTCAGATCCTACGGCTGCAGTTCGGCCTTTTGGTGCTTCTTAACTAGGTTGTTTTTTGTTGCTTGTATATGCAATGTTCTCTGCAGTCAATTTGGGCAATATTGTACTTCAGCGGTGTTGTTGGTTCACTAGTTCATGCTTGCTTCTTGCATCTCCACTGATTTCTTATTTTCCTATTGTTGTTGTTCTTGTTTGTTTGTTCATCTTGTTGCAGTTTGCACGTTTGTGGTTCTGCAACCATGATTGGAATTATGGCATTCCTAGTCGACTGGTTGGTGCTTGCTTCTTTGTTCGTTGGATGTTGTTTATTGTTGTTTGATTCGACTTTTCACGGTTCGGGCCCTGTAGTTACAGTTGATCCTTTTGGTGCTTCTTGGCTGGGTTGTTATTTGTTGCTTTCTCTTGTTTGCCTAAGGTTTGAAATGTTGGGGTGCTTCACCTGCAGTTGGATCTGTTGTTACATTGTTTTGCAGTTGGTTCCCCATAAAATACTATTAAGATAACATAACATACAAAAATTTTCAATCGATGTAAATTGCATCTCTTATGGCTTCAACCAGAGTTTTCGAACTCCAACTATATTTCATAGCTGGTGATGCTTTTTCCATGGTTTATGTCTTACTATGGTTTCATAGTTATGAGAGTAATTGTTGTTGTCTGAGCGATATAGTTATTCTCTCCTTTTTTTTTTCCTCTTGTAAACTTTCCCCTTTTTTACCATTTGTTCTTCTACTCTATTATGTGTTTCTGCTTCTATACTTTCTCACGTTTCTGTGCTCGTGGGTTCCTGGTGTGGTGAACTAGAAAATTGTTATCTTCATCTATATCTTCACATAATGATTTCAACCGACCGTTGTTTGGTTTCATACTTAGCCAATTTTATGAACGCGACTTCATGGATAGTTGTTATCAAACTATGGTAACTCGTGTTCGATGTATACATATTGCACCCAAAACTTTCATGCTCTGCAATTTGACCCTGCACTCCTCGAAATCAGAGCCCTCCCTTTACCTACGATGAGTTTGTCTATCCAACCTACCTTTCCATACTTAGTCGAGTTTTCAAAGTTTTGTGGCTTCACGCCTTCTCGAATTCAGAAAAGTTTAAAATCATTTGTCACTCCCCTCCATCCCCGCTACCTTCCACCCTTCCCAATGGACATTAATTATGCTTTCAAAATTGACAACCGACCAGACAGGCTTGAAAATATTAGCCTTAATAAGTGGAAAGCTCGAGGACATGTCCCATTAAAATGCATAGACAGACGACATTTTGAATTTGCAAAAAAAATAATATTGGCTCTTTTAGTTTTTTATAGGCTTCATCGTAGTAACAGTGAAAAACTGTACTACCTCGCTGCCATCCACAAATGTGTCATCCACAGAGGCTTTGACGTCATGTCCCTCTTTAATACTATGCATATGTTAGATGTTGTCATATTTGAGAATCTGCTCGGATATGGGAATGTTAATACGTGCTATTAGTCACTATTCAATGCACATATTTGAAAAGATTGGCATTAATAAGAGAAAAGATCGAGAACATCTGTCATTAAGACGAATTAACACAAAATCTATGAAATATCATATTGTCATCCTCCAACGTTTCTTTTAAATACTTAATGCCATTTCTCTCTATCATCAAAGAGATAGGCTTTAGGGTGCCTTCGTTCTAATGTTTCTGGTCATGGACATGTAAGACAACTTAGAGATTCCATTGAGGCCCAAATGAAAGAAGATAGATTGGTTTTATGTGACATGATCTTTGAGCCAAAAAAAAAACTCTGTTATCCAACAGAAACTCAGATAGGGGGGAAAAAAAAGTGTCTTCTGGTTGGTGTTCCCCCTGTATTCGATGCTTTGGTTAGTTGAAAATCTTGCCTGGAGATTTTTTTGTTGATCTTCTTTGTTTTTTTCTTGGGAGTTCGAATGGATTTTCAGGTCACGTGCAAAAAAAATCCTTCATTGAAGTATATAGTTTCTTCCAACAACACAGATTTGGCAAGTGTATCGAATTCTACAGAGCACACAAGAATTTGTCTGCATCAAGGGATTTGCACTTACCATGGTGTGCAAAATGGTCTTTGATGTTCAAAAATGATGTGAAATATTACTCCATTCGCGAATGTACCCAGAAGCCGGTAACAGAAACTGTGTGGGTGGATAAAACGACATACTAAAACTACAGAAGTTTCTATTTCAAATTTTTCTGAGCTACTTCTGGGTGTGGTAACAGACTTTCCAAAAAGCCATGTTCTCTGTCAAAGTTTGTTCACTGTCCTGTCGATGTAGTTACAGACTCCACATACAAAACTGTCTATCGATACTACACATTTCTTATTTTACTACTCCTGCGCATATAAATGGATTATGGACTCTGCAACATTTTCTGAGGATTACTTTATACTACCACCTTCTGCAAGAGGTTTCATGTGTTCAAGTGATGCTTTGGTTTCTGAAAATCACCTTTTACTACCACCTTCATGTAAACATCTTATTTTATTCTTTAGAGGAGACCTTAATGTAGTGGTGTGTTTCCAGATCTGTTTCAACCTAATGTCAATCTTCCTGTTGTTTCCCTTGTGTCAAATGGGGAAAATGCATTTCTTTGTTGCAGTTTATGTGATATTTGATAAAAAAAAATAAAAAAAATCCCAATGTTTGATATGCTAGCATATCTAAAGTTGGTCCTTTGAATACATTCTCTAGCATATTACTATGTATGATTCCTATGTGTCATTTTTTCTTTATTATTGCATGCTTCAAGAGTATTTTTCATTTTTGTGTACATAAACAGGCCTGCCACACTTCACGTCCTTCAAGGATGTTAAGTAATCACAAAATTAATATTGTTTGTGCCAATCGAATTGAGCTGTTGTCCACTATGACAATTGCATTAACACTACAATGTCAGATAATAGATGTCTAGCATGTGCCTAATGTCAAGGTCATTATCGCACAGGACACCCAACGTCCAAAGATTTATGGACTCAAACCAACATTGTATATTTTGTGGGAAAGAAACACTAAAGTCGAAGTTCTTTGCAAGTTTGACAATCCTACAGTTTAAGTACTTTGACAATGGAATCCTTGTTTGTTCACCGCATTGTCACAGTGCAGTCAGTAGCACTGTTCCCATTGCCACTACCAATGTCAATGTCCGAGGCCGAAGCTATCTGGAGCCTGGGGTCACCGCCTATGTGGATGCCTGAAGGTGGTTTTATGTCAAGTCTCTTTCTGTATCCAGAGGTTGGTTAACACTATTTGACATAGAAATTGACTGTCTATCAATTCTATTACAACTTTGGCATAAAACATTTTGTAATTTCAGAATATTGATTCAAACACCCATACAGTTTCTCATGTTTGTTGGTATCCAATTTTATAATTTATTCCTGAGTGTATTTGGGCATGGAGTAATATTTGGCGCCACCTCTGAACATTCCAAACATTTATGTGGGCCGCCATGTCTGCCACCCCTACGACAAAAGACATATTTTGATGTGATCTGTAGCATTTGATACACTTTCCAGACGTGTGTTGCTGGAAGAAGTCATGTACTTCAACAAAAGAACATTTTTCAGCTAGCTTGGATGTTCCTTCCAATTTACTGTAATAAAACAAAGAAGTTCAACATACAAATCTTCAGGCATGATTTTCAACCAAACAAATGATCGAATACAGGGAGAATAGCAGTCACAACATGCTTGAATTTTTTTCCTGTCTCGGCTTTTGTTGCCTAATAGGATTTGTTTCCCCCATATCTGACATCACATAAAATGACTCCCTCGACTTTGAATTGGGCCTTAATCGCATTTCTAAGTTGTCTCGGATGTCAATGGTCAGGAACATTATAGGGAAGGCACCTTAAACCCCAAGTTTTCGACGACAGAGGGAAATTAATACTTAACAAAGAATGGAATTTTGAATAACCATCCAATGCAAGAAGGCCATATCTAGAAGAGACAAACTATTCAAAAAACTGGGATAGATCTAGTTGGCAGCACCAATTAAGTCCAAGACCCGAAATTGATATTCAACTCACTGTTTTTTACGAATCAAGGATTTGATCGTCAAGAAGATTGTCAACAAGTTTCATTATTGTACATGTTTTTTATTGGTCGGCGGCAGGCCAAATCACAATAATTGTGGAAAATAATCTCAGTTGTGTTTTGTAACCCATCTTATTTGAATATAGAATATTTGCAGTTTTTTATTTTATTTTTTATGGTGTTTTCCAATCTCTAGTATTGCTTTTCATTTTATTTTGTACCTTTTTTATGTGTTTCGTTAAACATGGATGACAAGATTTTCTATGTTGCCCAGTACTTCAATTTAAATAAACACCACTATGTTCATTCCTTACATTTTACATGGAAGAAAAATTTGTCATAGGCCATACCTTTTTTTTTCAAGAGAATCGGTAAGATTGATTGGTCTATTCTACACATAACCATGTTCCTTAAAGAAAGAAATTGGAGGAACCGTCTTTCTTTCATTCTTCGGGTCCCCTAAATAGAATGAATTAATAACTTACAACAAGGCAACTCAAGTTTTGACACCATGTTCCTGTTCAATATCTTGCATATATTGCAGCTTCTTCTATTTGATAATATCCATGCATATATACTAATATGATTACTATAGGAATAAATATAAAAACTTGTCGAAAACATTGGCATTAATAAACGAAAAAAATGGATTTTCTATTGTCAGATACTTAGCCCTTTTCCCCTTTTCTTCTTCCCCTTCGTTATCGCTTTCTGGTTATATACTTAGTCACCTTTCTATGATCACAGGTTGCAGGCTTGGCAGATTGACATATCTTCATCTCCATCTATATCCTCACATGATGAATCTGACCGATTGTTGTTCCTTTCCATACTTAGTCAATTTTATGGTTGCGGTTGTTGGGTTGGCACATATGAACTCGCCTTTTCTTCTTCCCGTCCATTATCGCTTTCTAGTTATATACTTAGTCGCCTCTCTATGATATCTGGTTCCAGGGTTGGCAGCTGGCATATCTTCATGTCCATCTATATCCTCACATGATGAATCTGACCAAACTTTGTTCCTTTCCATGCTTAGCCAATTTTATGGCCCCAGTTGCCAAGTTGGCGCTTACAAACTCAGTTGCTTATTGTTCTGTGATATAAATCTTGCACTCAAAGCTTCTATGATCTACAATTCCACCATGGACTCCTCATATACATTAACCTATATCAAAGTATCTGTCGTTTCCTTCCATCCCCACCAAATTTGTGTCTTTCCTAATATACATTAACTATGCTCTTACTAGTGACAACTGAACACAATGGTGCGAAAGAATTGGCACCTGGTCCTCCGTCGTATACAAATTGACTACCAGACTCCAACATCATCCCCTCTTCCATGTTACACATTATGCATTCAAATGTTTCGATCTATACAATTTGGTCGTTGGGGCCTCACGTCTTTTGGGGAAACCTTGTCACCCTATTTTGGATCCTTGCATTGGCGGGTTCACGAAATTTGTAGCTCCTAGTTACTATTTCCTATTCTACCCATCCTCGTACTTCTTTCCAAATATGCAACACCAAGGGTTTAATACTAAAACAACATCATGAAACACCCGTAAAGATTGTCATTAATAAGAAAAAGTCTGGAGAACCAACCATGCCTATAGAACTTGTCCAGAAACATGCA